>JARHVA010005922.1:945000-985000 GCA_037957365.1 Torreya grandis
CAATTTCTCTGAGTTCACACCTTAAGGGGTACACCAGGAAAGGGGTGGATAGACCATTGGTGCTTCGTAAGATTGTTATCCCTTTTTACACTTGATATATACAAAATTTTATCCTAAAATAATTTACCCTAAGCTTATTCTTATCATTTTTACCCATTCCAAACATTTTTCATATCATTATCCTCATTTTTCTTGCCTTGACCCCCTTTTGCTAGTTGACTATATTAGGTCAACTAGTTCAACCCTGTATAGTTTTTCAGCGTCTGATTACTGTATAGGGTTGACTAGGTCGACCATATATTATTTTTGGGTATTTTCACTTAAGATTTTTATTATCCCTTTTACCGACCTAGCTCGAGACCTAGTGATTTATCTACCAAAAACATACAAGGTTGACTAGGTTGACCTTGTACAACTGACATATTCATAAGGATTTAGGGAAATATCTACCTATATATACAAGTTCATTTCCAACCATTTGAGAATATAGAATTGAATAAGAATAAGTGTGAATGAACATCTGCTTATTGAACATTCTACTTGAGGAATAAATCTTAGGTTTCCATACTTTCTTTGAAGATACGGATCTTATCTTGTGGAGAAGTATTCTAGATGCATAAATAGGTTGTGTAGCCTAGAGCTGATTTTTTTTTGTTATCCTTACATACCACAACAATCTCTTTCAAAGAACCTTTGCCAAGGGAGATATTGAGGCTAAGAAGGTTCATCTTCAAGGTAAGTATTCCTAACTTTATTTGTCATTTATAAGACTAGATAGATAATGCATTTATGCTTCTCTTCCCTATATTAGGATTCTACATACATTAATGTGAGTATATGTATTTTATACATGTTTAGTTTAGTTTGTTTTGTTTTTAACCCCCACTTTGTTTCATAATCTTTGGTGCACTATATTAGATTTAATTTATTGTTTATTAGAATAGAGTGAATATCAAAATCGAGGACTCTTTTAGGGTTGTTACATGATTATGTTAGACTATAGGCTTTGAAACCCTTCCTAAAATGGTGTATTGTGACAAGTGATCCCCTAATCAGGTCTAGCAGATCCCCATACTAGTCATACTCCTACTTAAAAAATGTATTCCCAATTGGAACTGTAGGTATACTCTATCTTCTTTGAGCCAAGGTTGATTTATAGACATGATGCATTTATGTTGCTTACATTCTAGTGGATCTGATGTGAACTAACCCTTTTAGGATTTATTCAGTTATTTCATTCTTTTTCATCATTATTTTTATCATATATTTACCATATTGGATTGATTCTATTGATCTAACTCTAATTTTTGTGCATGGTATTTTAGGTACAAGCTATTAGATCAACTCAGATGACCCAGTATAGTTTTTCATCTTTTTAAAGTTCCAGTCCAGACTACTAGTTCAACCCAGTTGACCTATATATTTTTAGTCATTCTTTTTAGCATAATAGGTTGACATAGTTGACCCTATACATTTTGGGTACTCAGTAGCAAGTTTTCATAAATCTTGATTGACCCAGTCAACCAAGTTAACATAATTTGCATGTATATATCAAGGTTATTGAATAACAATCTTAACTCTCTGCATCTCTGATCCACCAAGGTTACTTTATATCTATCTGTCTCTTTCTTTATAGTCTTTCCTTTTACAATTTATAGTCTTTAAAACTGCCCCTACACAATCAACTGGATCGACCCTACCAACCCAGTTCTATGTTCTGTGTGTTATTGGGATAACTAGGTTGACTCTATTAACTCTATTCATTTTTAGACCTTGCTTCTGTAGGACAAGATCAACCCTATTGACCATGTTATATTTTTTGTACATACACTATTGACTATATCAACATTGTACCTTGTTTCCAAGTTAGAATTAACCTTATATGCTAGTAATTAGCTCACACTTTCATTTCTTATTGGTTGCATTCTTATAATAGATCACATAACTTAATTAGGTGGTTTTTAATTAACTATTTAGTTTCACTATTTTCTATTTTATGCATAAACAACCAAATAACAAGATCTAAATAAGCATTTTAACATTTGACTACCCAAGGCCAACCTACTTGGATTTCATCACCAAGGGGGAAGCTGACTTGATGTTCTAGTCAAGTATAAAACATGATTAATGGTATATTCTATCTAAGAACCTAACACCCTTATCACTATAGTGTGTGAAGTGAGGGGGTAGGCCCCAATAACAAGCCTGTATCATTACCACTATAGATCCCTTCCATCCTAAACTACCTGGAACCATCCTTAGATTGCCTTCTAGATCGTTGCTTACAACCAACTTCCCATCACATTTAAAAACATATCCTAATAATCTTATAAATATGTAGGTTGAACATTAAGCTAGTCATTTATTTTCCAAGTTGATTGCTTGATCTTTACTCAATTGTGTGTTGTATTGTAAAAACTTACATTAGCCAGTGTTGGTGTAAGGTTTTATGTTGTGTGCCTCAATTGGATCAACCTCATTGACCCAATTGATTGTGTTTTTATTTCATTTATTTATTTCAAAATTACTTGAATTTTTTTTGTTATTTCAGTACTGGGTTGACATTGTTTATCATGTACATTATTTTAGCCTACTAGGTTGACCCTATCGACCCTATACACTTTTTCAGCCTACTGGGTCGATATTGTCAACCCTGTATAATTTTTAGCCTCTATTTTCTATTTACCTTATTGATTAATTTTATCCCTATTTTTCCTCCTAGCCTTCTGATATCCACTCCTAATTAGTATCATGAAGCCTCTTATCAAATTATTTCTTGATATCCTCAACCCATTCTGAATGTACATGGGTTGTTCTCTCCTACCCTGCTTGTCCACCATAGAAGAAAACTCTTTATGGTGCATATCTTCATCAAAATATTCTCAATATCAATCTATCCCATACCATATAGTCAATCTAAATAATCCTATCAAACAAATTCCAAACCATGATAATAATATACCTAATACCACTTTTACACCTTCTAAACCTATAATTCATAAACTCATCAACCCATCTAAATCAAATGTTGGAACGTCACATTATATTCCACCTCTTACAACAAATGTTGAAAATCCTCTTGTTACATACATAACAAGAACACCTAGAATTATCACTTTCCAAAGTAACATGGTTGAAATCACTCAAATTGATAATCTAGATAGTTCTCAATTATTCAAAAACCTTGACAATAATACTATTTACACTCCTAATTAAAATTGTGGGTTTATCAATCTTCATTATTTTTCTACCACACTTAATAAAACTAATACTAATGTTGGGAATCCTCCACCTATAAATAATCCTCCTCCCACCAACACTAATAATCCTCATCCTAACAATAACAATACCACTCCTACAAACACAAATCCACCTATTAATACAACTCAACTTCTTGTACATGTAATTCAAAAAATGAACATCATAAAAAAAACCAATCAATCTCAAATGATGAACATGCAACAACATTTCTTAAGCATGGCTAGTCAACCAACTAAAGTTATCATGTCTCAACCAAATCAAAATTTTGTCCCTTCTCCTCTTAGAGATGCCAATGGGAATATCATCCCTCAACCATCAATAAATAAAAAAATTCTTCAACATATTCAAAATGAACCTTTATCTCCATTCATTGGATCCATAAATATTGGAAAAATCTATCCAATTATCACATATAATGGGACTAAAGACCCTACTATTTTTCTTAAGTCTTTTGGTAATGTCTATAAGGAATGGGTCCAAACTAACACCTTTACTACCACCAAACTCTTAACCAAAACCTTTTTTGGTGATGTACTTGAATGGTAAAACCAAATTCCTAGACATTCCATCCCACAACTAGATGATTTAGTCAATGCTCTAGTGAAGGAATTCCAACATGATGACCTTCCTAAAAATTACCTTAGCCATTTTATCAATGCTAAGCAACTTCCTAATGAATCTACTCATACTTTCATCAAATTATGGAAGTATTTCACTCATAAAGTGGACCATAAAATGTGTGATGACATTATTTTAAAACTATTTGTCACTACTCTTAAACCTCCCCTTCATTACAAAGTTTGAATCTTTTCACCTCAAAATTTAGATGAAGCCTTAGACCAAGTAAAAAGGCAAGACTTTCTTATGACTCAATCTAAAACACCTTAAACAAATACTAAATAACCTTTTCAATCATTTTATTATAAAATTGATTCATCCAAGCCTCCCCAACCTCAACATGGAGCATCTAATTCAACCAATTTTAACCCAAACCATCCTCGAGTCTAGAAAAACTTAAGCAGAAATTGCCACCTTCTAAACCCATGAGATTTGATACTTCAAAAACTCTTCTAAAATGATACAATATTGATAAATTTTGTTGGTGGCATGCTACTATAGGTCATTTTCATGATTCTTATCATGATCTTCACTGATTTCTTCTTTTTTCCTTCACATTTCAATCTTGATACTCTCACAAAATAACATTATCAAGACTATCTTTAAGCTTCTCAAATTCAATCTCAAGAACCACAATCACATCAAAATCAACTACCTAATAATCAACAAAAATTGTCCCATACTTATACCTCATCTGTTAATGTTTTTCAAACCATCATTGATCCTTCTTCCTACACCAATAAGGAAAGGATATCTCACATGAACAACTTTAAACATATCATTACATCCATTGAACCGCAACCTCTTAAGTCACATGAACCAAAGCAGTACCTAGTTCAAATTCCTACTCCAAAGCATATCATACATGGTCCTCCTTTACCTATTCATACCTCTCCTACACATCCTATGTCACATTAAACATCCTTAAAATATACCAAACTAACACATTTAACTATCTCTAAATTCACCTACCAACCCAATTCAAATCATTCTACCAGTTCAATTTTACCTCACTCCAACTCACATGGGGCATCTTGCGATGTCCATCCACATGTCCCTTCAAACTTTGGGGAATATTGAAATGTCCATACCTACATTCAATTACCCATTGGGGCATCTTGTGATGCATGCTATTATTCTAAAATCCATAATAAAAACCAAATTAAACTTCAATAAACATTTTGAGACTTATAGACTTGTCTTTCACATGCTCATCTTTGATACAAACATTAGCATAGATCTTACTTGTTCTTTTTGTCTCATGTTTCTTTGTTTTTGTGAATTTTATTTCTTTTAATTTTTATTTATAAGCATCATTGTTTTGCTTTACATTATTTGGTTTTATTACACATTACATTTATCATTTGCTTTCATTTTTGTCCTCATATATTTATTTTATTTTTGTTTTTTTATGTTATTCTTCGCCTTAGTAGCTTTATGATTATTTTCCTCCTTATTTAGAATTCACCCTTGTGGGTTTATCTTTTGTGAGTTTTCAATGTAATAACATGGATTGGACCTAACCATCCTCACAAAATACTACTTTTCTTTCTCTTTTCATTTTATTATTTCACACGTTTCTTTTTGGCACCCTCATGGGTTCTTCTTTTATGAGTTGCATTATAAGACCATGGATAGGACTTGGCCCTCCTTATAAAATTATGATCTTGTCATTCCTTTTCTATAATGTGTTTTGAAATAATTAAAACTTTTTAATTCTTATTCTCAAACTTTAGCTTTTGTTTCTTTTTTTAGATGGAATTAGGACAACAATCTATGTCAGCATTTTCCCCTCCATTTCCCTCATTCTTATGATAAGGATTCACACTTTATTGTCATTTTATCCCTTTTTTCCTTTGGTCACATTTTTTTCTAATTTGAAGTAATTTAAAATTGTTTCATATGTTATTCCTCTTGATTTTCTCTTTCCTTTCACTTGACATTGGATAAAACAAGGTCAAAGTCAAGATAACACTTTTATTTCACCTAGATTTACAAGACTCTTAAACCCCATGATCTTTGAAGTTATCTCTCTTAGAAACCTTATCCAAAGTATTCAAATGAAAGTTAGATTTAGTACCCATGTTTGGTTTTACAAATCCATATGGAGGAGGAATTAAAAAAGCCATCAAGAAATTTAAAAGCTAAATAATTTGAAACAAAAGGCAATGATATACAAAAAGGCAACATACAAATCTCAAAAGTCAAAATCACACTAAAAAAGTAATTACAAGCACATATTCTATCTCTAATCAAAGCTCAAACTCCACAGTTGATCTCACATAGAGCTAAGGTCCATTATGGTTCAATAGGCCAATAGATTGGAATAGGGGAATTCAATAAACTCTATGGATCTACCTACTTTCTCACACAAGTACCCAATCTTCTCAATAGACCATTGACTCTATAAGGGGTCCTGAGGAATGGGGTACACGCTATGGGGATGTAGGTCCATTTTAATTTTCATGTATATAGTCTTCATGGGATGATTTACGTATTGTATTTGTTGACCTAAGACTTGTGTGGCTAAGAGAAGTTCTTCAGGGTCCTTAAGGTCAAAAGTCATCTTGTTTTGACAAACCTAATTTGAGTGTCTTTAATTCAATAAAGAGTTCCTCTACCTTGGTTTTTCCTTCATTCTCCCCTCCACCCTTTCATTTTCTCCCCTTGACAGATAAATTGTTATTCTAAATTTGTTTTTCCTCTTTTATTATTTCCTTCTTCTTCACATCTTAAAAATATTCTAACATTACTTTGTTTCAATTTTATCTATCCTTAGAACAAAAAAAAAATGTTTGAGAAAATATGGATTACACCATTACACCATTTATTTTCCACACCATCTCATTGTCATCCTAGTCATGTCATTAGGTGGTTGTGTTTTCTTAGTTTGCATCATAGAACAAGCACTACGTTTGAGCTTTTTGATTTTCATTTATCCATCATGTTCTTATTTGCTTTTTGCACACTTCACTTAGCTTACATATGAAATTAAACATTATTACATGTTTCTCTTTGTGTATGAATTTTTCATGTTTGTCTTACATCTTCACTTACATTTCATTTTCTGTCTTTCATGTTTCTCTTTTTTCCTATTTTACATGATCTTACTTTTTACTTTCTTACATATCTTTGTTCAAGTTATCTTGCATCTACATTACTTTTTTCCATTTATGTTTTACATGTTTCCCAACATGATTTAGTTTGTTCTACATTCCTTTTTGCCATTTATGTTTTACATTCTTTTTGAACATGATTTACTATGTTTTGCCAATCATTTATCATTTATTTACCAATAATTTTTATCATTAATTTGTTATCATTTATCATTAATTTACCATCCTTTTATATATATTTTCCTTTAATTTTTTAAAAAACTTTCCTTAACGATCCTAATTTTACAATTTTCCTAAAAATTCTATTTCTACTAACTATCATATGCCTATATTCCAATTTTTTTGATTTTTGGCTATCATTTTGCACTAACTTCTACAGGTTCACCTAGTGTTATTCATGTTGGATGCCTTCACTTTCTCTTACAGTATACTTATTTATCTACAACATTAAGTGAAGTATAGGTATGCATTTTTTAATTCTATCCTTTCATTTATCTTATTTGCTACTTACTACACTATACTTAGCATCAAGATAATGTGTTATCATGTTATATTCTCAAAGCACCATATCATGTAACACTCACGTGACACGTGATGAGCTTCAAGTAGGGCATATATATGCACATAATATTTTTAAAATTTTATTGATTACTGATACTTTTTATCTTGTAAGACCCTGTCGAGTCTCAATCTCTCTATGTGCACACCTTAAGGGGTGCACCGAGAAAGGGGTGGACAAACCATTAGTGTTTTTTAAGATTAATCTTCTCAATTGTACCCATTATAAACATTTTTAATATCATGATCCTTCTTTTTCTTGCCTTGACCCCCTTTTGCTACTTGACTATATTAGGTTGACTAGGTCAACCTTGTACAATTTTTAGCCTCTTATTACTATATAGGGTCAAATGGGTCAACCCTGTACTATTTTTGGGTATTTTAAAATGAGAGTATTATTAGCCCTTTGGCCGACATAGCTTAGGACCTAGTGATTTATCTCCTAAAAACATACAGGGTGGACTGGGTCGACCATGTACAACCAACATATTCAGAAGGATTTAGGGTAAGATCCACCTACATATACAAGTTCATTTCCAATAATTTGAGAATAGAAGAAGAATAAGTGTGAATAAACATCCGCTTATTGACCATTATACTTGAGGAATAAAGTTTAGGGTTCCATACTTTCTTTGAAGATATGGATCTTATCTTGTGGAGAAGTATTTTGGATGCATAGACAAATTGTGTAGCCTAGATCTAATTTGTCTTTTTTATCCTTACATACCACAAAAATTTATTGTGAATCACCTTGTCTAAGGGAGATATTGAGGCTTGATGGGTTCATTTTCAAGATAAGCATTCCAAACTTTATTTTTCCTTTATAAGAGCAGATAGATAATGTAGTTATGCTTCTATTTTATGCATTAGGATTCTGTATATATTGATGTGAGTATATGTATTATATACATGTTTAGTTTAGTTTTTTTTTTGTTTATAACCCCACTTTGTGCCACAATATTTGGTGTGCACTATATTAAATTTACTTTCTTGTTTATTATAATAGAGTGAATATCAAAACCTAGGACTCGTTTAGGGTTGTTGCATGATTATTTTAGACTGTAAGCTTTAGAACCCTTCCTAGCATAGTGAATTATGATAAGTGATCCCGTAATAGGGTCTAGTGGATCCCCATATTGTTCATGATTTTGCTTAACAAATGTATTCCCAATTGGAAGTGTAGGTATACTCTATCTTCTCTGATCCAAGATTGATTTACAGACATGATGCATTTCTGATTGCATACAATATATTGATTAATGGAGTGATAATTGGGGTGTGTATGGATTGCATAAGGGATTCCTCTATTCATATTTTTATAAACTTGTGGCTAGAAAAATCAATTAGACCAACACTAGTTTTATGGAGATACCTCCCTAAATAGTTACCAATTACCTCAATTATTTTAGATAATGTGTTGATGTGGGTTTTATGCACACCTAGTAAACCTTACTAGGTATCCTCTAAAATTTTAGGATATCAATGGAGGTGAAATCCACTTTAGGGCATGGTTGTAGGGTATTAGGTTTTAAATTAACATTTGGTGAAATGGTAGTTATCAAATAAATTGTTAACCCATAAGGTTTGGATATGTATATGAATCTTATATCTATTTTAGGCATATGGGATGATTATGTATTTATTATAAAGTGTACATGACTCAAAGAAACCACAAACAAAAGGAAGAGTAAGGAATAAAAGAGAATTTGTAAATAGAGATCATGGGTTCTTTATAACTAGCTTTAGAATAAGGACAAGCACCACAGACTAATGCTTGTAGCTTGATGATCTGGCACACAGAACTAACAAATGTAGTAAAGAAGTCTAAGGGATACAATGTAACTAATTTAAAGTTATTTGATAAATATTGTTGTTACTAAGATTTTTGTTGCATGTCTTAATAAAAGATTATAACTAATAAATAGAAAACACATTTGCCTAGCTATAACTTAATATAGGAAGTTGCATCAAAATGATGATTCTACACTTGAATATAAAGATTAACCTAGGAAAACTATTGCATGATAGTAATATTTATCAACTTAAAATTGATACTAAGTATTCTTAATTGATATAATCCGACTAATTAGCCACAAGATACATGAAATTACTATAACACATATCAAAAAACTAATCTAATAGTTAGATCAAAGCACATAATAAATATAACATAGAAATGAAAGCGATAATCATACACCACATATTTACAAAACAACACAAAGGATTTCTTATCTATACTGAATGTCAAAAAATTTCCTCCCTTCAGAATGTAGGGGATACATGTCTATATAATCTTGGATGGGGATGTGTCATATCTCAAGCCATGATAAAATTTTCACTACCATTAGGATATCTCATGAAGATTCATGTATGAATCTATGGCCATAACATACCCAACCACTCATAAGAGACAACAATTATTAAAATAGAATTCTATTATAATCAACCAATGTAATTATGAAGGAAATTGCTTATGAGGAGGTAGTTACATTTGTGAACACTTGTGCTCTAGTATCTATTGTAGTTGTAAATAGAGTTGTAACCATAACCATGTCATTTTGGATATAATTGAGACTAAAATAGCTAGTTGAGGTAATGTAGCTGGGGATTCTAACTTGATTTCCTAAAGTTTCAAGTAGATATTATGGCTCACTTTAAAATAGATCTCAATTTATTTAAATTCCAATAAAGTTATTTTGAAGATCAAGGGGAGTCTATCCATAAATTTCTTATGTTATTTTAATGCACCCCTAAGCTCCACATTAAGATCTTCTATGTTAAAGACCCTACTTCTATAAAGAATTATTAATTTCATCAAGTTGTCATGGGTATTATATACCATACTCTTGATCAATGCTTTGAAGTAATTTACTATCATCTAAATGTATTGAAAGATGGACCTAAGAACCTATTCTTTGCTTTGTTTAATCACATAATTGATCATCATTTGACCTAAAATTACAATTCCATACCCATCATAGTTGATGAGTTGTAGTACTAATTTTTTTTATCTTTTGATGCCACCCAATCAAGTTATCTCTCTTAAAAGGTATATAGTTCAAGAACTGTGATAAATTTAGAGTAGTTATTAGGTTAAATAGATCATAAGCCTTGTTTCGAGCTACTTGGATTAAGAAATAGAGTCTAGCCTCCATTTTCTTCATCTTATCAGCAAGGGGATATATATATCTCCACTTGCATTGTGACTCCTTTTTAGTCCTTATTAATTGGATTATATCATATATATTTATATCTTCTCATTGTACATTATATACAATGTATTTTGGAGACTATATATTTCTCCTTTCTTGCCTCCATAACTTAATCATAGCAATTAAGCATTTATTTTATTACTTGTTAGTAAGAGTTTTGTGTCTAGGGATGAGACACATTTTAAGTTGAGGTGAGTGTTAGTTGAGGTAAAGGAAAATATTATTTTCCATTATTTGTAATAAAAAAGAGAAAATAGGTTTAAAAAAGAAGTTAAATAGTCTTTGGAAAGGAAGAGTCATTTGAGGAAATTAAAAAGTCATGTGGAAGATTTTATAATAAAATGTAAGAGAAATGGGAAAGTGGATAATTTTGAGTGAATACAGAATAAATAATTTGTGTCTCATTTATTCTTCTTCATATTTATCTTTGTAGTTTCCCTATTTTACTTGTAATTTTGGTTATTTTATATTCTTCCACTAAACTCAACTAACAATGGTGTGGCTATTGGTTAAGTGATTTGATCCTAGGCATTAGTTAGATTTGGAAGTTTTCAATTCCCTAGTTGGACCTTGTTGATTGTTGTTGATCATTGGTGTGTGGGGGTTGTGTTAAAAATACCCTTATGTAGTGCTTCATTAGCTTGGTAATCTATTTAGAGTGATCCTTATGGTTGGTGTAGGTATATCCCCTTACCAACATTTGTCCTTTTGTCCTTGGCCAATAAGGGATTCAAATTTGTTGAAAGATATTGCACAAGCTATTAGAGAATATTTAAGAGGATACTACTGGTCTTACAAATTTGTTGAAAGCCAATAAGTGGTTGGCAAGCTTTAATAGTTGAGCCCATAATGTGGGTTATTGTTTGAAAATATTAGTGGTATTATAGTTTATGGAGAATTGTTGGTGCTATATTGAGCTCCCTAAACATTTATTCCATTTACATGGTAAAATAATGGAAAGAAGAAACATGGGAGAGTTTATATGGATGAGTGATTCAAAATGATGCATTATGGCCACTGCAATGTACTTAGGTAGATTCTCACTCACAATGATAAATTGGTTTGTTTATTTGTGGATACTTGCAAGGCATATGAATTGTTTCTCATAGATGGGTCAATTGGTACAAGAAAATATATATAATATCAATTTTATGTGGTTCTAGGGTCATATGAGTTAGTGTTTTTTTATTCACAAAAGTGTTGAGGACAATTTTATGATTTTTTAGCTTGTATTATTATTCAAAGGAGAATTCCAGGACATTAAGGTCCTATGTGCATATGAGGGAACAAAATATGAAGACTATTGTAGGTTTCAAGGAAGTCATTTGAGCTTCTATATTTTGTTGAAAAAAGGTCTATGATACAATCTATAAGTTGAAATTTTTAAGGTCAATGATAGAAGAGAATAAATAATATGATAATAAAGACTAGAGGAATAAAACCTAAAACATAGAAGTTGAGTTTCTTAGGGATTAATTGTGATTCAAAAGGTTATGGTTTTATGGATCAGAGATATAGATCTTTCAATTCAAAAGGTGTAACACTTTGCCATGGGAACACATGTAGGTAGGACTAGGGAATTAATGAGCATGGATGAGTAGTTACTTAATACTTGGTCAGATGAGACTATGAAAATACCCATGCACAACAAATTATGTGTAGTTTGAACACCACATCAAAGTAAAGGCTATCCAAAATCTCAAGAGTGGTATCTTGATGATGAGATTAATGTAGACTATAATGATTGCCCAGAAGATAAGGATTAAAGATCCGCAACAAATGGTGGGTGGGATGCCTCTACATTTCCCCTTTTAGTATATTATAATATACTACTATGCACCAGTAGATATAAAAATATGTTACAATTTGGTAGTTGGAATAATGATTTGGGACATTAAGTTCGTCAAGATTCTTGGCTTGCCTCATTGTATGTATTAATATCCATTATCATGTTATGAATCATTCAAGGTTAGTCTACATGAAATGTTGCATGATGGCTCCTATTCTAGTGGCTATTCTTACTACCTTTATTCTTCTTCTCTTGGAGCATTAGAGGTGGCCATAAATAGGTGGTTACTATGAAGAGAATACATGGTCACATAATTATTCATTTTATGATAATGATATCATTAAGAGTATTGATCCACATGGAGTTACATGGCACAAGTGACTTGCCTTCTTTTTAATTTTTTTGATATTTACTCTTCCCCATATGTTATATATTTTAAAATGTTAGAACAAAGCAAAGTATTTATAAGTTTTGAAAAATTATAAATGTATTTGAAGTTAGAGTTATAGATGTGGATGAGATCTGGCATGTGAGGTTGTGGAGAGTAGGAGTAAGCATAGTGTAGGTTCCCAAATATGTTTTTAATGGATCAAAAGTTGTGAAAACTTGAAAATTTAGGGCCTTGTTATCTTTGGACAAGACACATTTTAAATTTGGGGGAGTGTTAGTCAGAGTTTTGTGTCTCGAGATGAGACACATTTTAAGTTGAGGTGAGTGTTAGTAGAGGTAAAGGGAAATAGTATTTTCCATTATTTATAATAAAATGGAGAAAATAGGTGTAAAAAGGAATTAAAATAGTCTTTGGAAGGAAGAGTCATTTGAGGAAATTTAAGAGTCATGTGAGATATTTTATAATCAATTGTATGAGAAATGGGAAAGAAGACCATTTTGAGTGATTAAGAAATAAATCATTTGGGTCTCATTTATTCTTATTCAAATTTATTTTTATAGTTTCCCATTAATATATTTTACTTGCAATTCTAGTTATTTTATATTCTTTCATGAAACTCAACTAACATTACTCCTTATGCAGAGTCTAAAAAAGTGTAGGTGTATTATATATAATTTCCTATATCAGAGGGGATCATTCTTCTTTTCTTGGTTAAAGAGAACACATCTTATATTTTCTCCAATTCTACCTTTTGTACTTCATATATTATGGTTTTCCTTTTGACCTTCCTCATATTCTGAGTTTCTTTGTCGAAATGAAACTTGACTATTGGATTCTCAATAGTGACCAAGTCCCACCTACCTTCTTCTATTCATTGTATTTTTTGGGATCTATTTAAGAACATTAAAGTAAACTAGTTACTATGAAGGTTCTATCTATCTTATAGGAGTGAAATATGGGGATTTCCTTTGGGGAATCATGGGTTCAGGATAATATATTTATAATTGAGGAAAAGGTTAGAGCTCAATAGCTTTATTTTACAAACATTCAAACCTTCTAACCAGATTCAATAGATATGGCTTGAAGTCCTCTATAACTTTGATTTTTACTACATCAATAAATTTGTCCTGGATAAAATGTTATAGATAAAAAACTAAGCATTGGTTTTCCTTTGTTAATTTGAATATTCAAATTCCATAAATCACTATTAAACATGGAATACTTTGTCAACATCTCATGCCCTCTCATAGCTTGAAAAAATATGCATATTTGATCTCCCTCAAAAGTATATTGATCTTTAACTATGATAAACATCTGTTAGTTTGATCTCATTTCATGATCCTTAGAGAATTTAACCAAATACACACCACCGATCTCTATAGATTAACCAAGTTTTTATTTTGCAATGCTCATCCTTAAATCATGATCAAAACTCCCATGATTATGACACTTGGCACCCTTGCGTGCCTTTTGAACACTTTTCTATCAGTCCATGCCCTTATTCCACTTGGCATTCCTCTGTTCTTTTTTTTTGAACTCTTTGATTTGTCCCATACCATTGATCTTCATAAGTACAAACTACCACTCATCGTTGATCTTTTGTCACATTAGCAAGCTTGTGACACTTGTTACCATTACGTGAATCCTTTGACATGTTGAATTAATATGCACCATTGATATTAATATGTATGATTAAGTACTCACCATTGGATCTTCAAGACCAATAACCTCATATTTTAATGTGATTAAACTTGATGGTCTCTGGCCCAGCATAGTCTGCTATAGCAACTTTGAAGCTTTATAATGTAAGATATAAATCACTTAAAGACTCCAAATTTTTAGGGTAGATTATTGAGATTATAAACAACATCTCCATGAAAAACTTTGACCTAATTTGGATTTTTGAGTACCTACATGAAATGCACAAATTTGGTGGTTCATTCATATCTGCATAATGTGCAGTGAAGGTCTAGCTAAGTATAGAAACTTAGTGAAATTCTATCTGATAGACCAAGTTTGGACCCACATATCTTTAGCAAAACTCAAAATCATGATATGAAACTTGGACCATAGAAAATTGGGACTAATGTGATCACACCCATATGATCAATTCCCCCTGACTCATCCATACATGGTAATGGTGATGTTAGCAAACTACCTACTCATATTTTTCTATCATAGAACCAACTATGCCTACATGAACACCATAAAGAACTAGATGAACACCATGTATTACCATAAGTATTTTAAGCACTCTTGACACCCCATAGGACCTATGCAACATGATCTCATCATATATAACATCTATCAACTTCCTTTAAATATATATTAAAGATCTATGCTTACATACTAGGCTACCAAGCTTATGCCAACATAACTTTTCACATGCTTGTCTTCTCTCCTTGACTTGAAACCACATCAATATGATAGATACAATATGATAAGCCTCACGTAATACTTATCTTAGCTCATATGCATCCAAATCATACCTTGTACAAATTTAAGCTCAAATTAACCATCATCATGACATCAACATTTTGTCATTAACTTTGACATCAATGCACACATGACATCAATATTTGACATCAATGAAAACATAACTTGCTAAAAATCTCTCACATTTTAGTTGATGGCAACCTTTTCTTTTCCTTCTCTCCCTTTGCCTTTAATGACAAAGTGGACTAAATAACCACCAAGTTCCTCTTAACATCATGAATGTATTCAAATAAAGTTCTAGGTGATCATGATACTTACATACCTCACATGAAATAATTACTCCCCCTTTTGACATACGCCAATCTGAACTTGGGCTTCTCTGATCCTTGGACCTATTAACCTACATAACTCACAAGCTCCCTTTACTTATGCATGAAGATTCAACACATTTTATCAATGAATGAAACATCTCACAAATTATTCTCCTTACATCATGCATGGATCCATAATTCATTCAAACTATCTAAACTAGATCCCCCTAACTCTATGTATACCACTTTGTAGTTCTCAACCATGAACCATGAAAACACTCTTATTTGATCATGCACTGCTATCAATGAGGACTAAACACACATGAACACCAAAAAATGATTAAACTCACCTTGAGAACACTAAGAGGGACTCCCCTCAAGATCTCTATGCTATTTCACCTCTTGAGCATCTTCATATCTCCAAAAACCATGAAGAAGCACCATATAGGCTTATTAGCCTTCTCTCTCAAGCCACCTCAAGGACCACCAATAAAACTTCATGCCACTAAGCCTATAGTAAGTATATATAATCTAATCCTTCTTGATCCTTATATATAACAAATTGAAAAATATATCTCCCCCTTTGATCATGCAAACTTCTTAAGATATCTAAGTTAACTCCCCCTAATTCCATGCTCATCCTTATGACAGCTTAAAAGAGTCCCCCTTGATCTTAATAACCAAATATTGCCTATATAAATTTTGAGAACACCTTCATGGACTCAACAACATGAAAATATCAAACTCAGAACACTATACTACTTTGGGTCTTCAAACAACACCAATCTGATTTCATACTCTCACTTGAAAACCACCTCCAAGAGTAGCAATAGATCTTCAAGCCACACACTAAATAGGAAATATGTTATATATAAACCATAAAAATTTCATTAAAACACTAATACCATACTATTTTAGTTAAATTGATTAAAAAACACTTTTCTTCATACTATGTTAACAGAGTTTCTTGGTTTCCCAAAACTTGCTAATTATGAGGACAACTGTGGGAGAGCTAACAAGCTCTTAATTAGTATAAGTGTAGATTCCTAAGGACCTACAATATAATTATCAAAACCATAAATATTTGGATGGGTATGATTCTTATATGCATTCATTTCTAGTTAACAATATAGATTCATCCAATCTCTACATAATTAAAATAGCCACATGCCTAAAAAATATTTATATATAGTGCAACCTAATCATAAACAATACAGAAGTCGATGGAAATATTCCAAAACAAGTTTTATAACACAATCATAGAGATTGATAATGATTACATAAGGATCAACTCATTATATATAACTTATACATAAGTCTCTTGTATATGGTCCAGAATCAATTTTTTAATGTCTAACCTCTTTCCATTCTTTGTAGCTTATATGTAAACGTACTTTGTTATCTCTATCTTAGGCACATGGTTACAATAAATTGTGTTTAAAATATACAACTCTAACCTCAATATAGGCTTCCCTAGTTAGAAAAACCCCAAATCTATGCAATCTATTTAAAATGGAATACAATTGTTGACTAATTATCCCATGTATGTTGAACAAGTAGATGGCTGACATGTCTTTATGCTGCAATGACACCTTATAGATTGCTGACATGTCATTATGTTATGATGGCACATTTTATGCATACTATCTTGTTAACACTTTCCTAAACTTAATGAGTTGTGTCATCTTGAGACAATGCAGAAGAAAAATAAGCAAAAAAGAGAAAAATTGAGCATAGCTTATCCTCAACAAGAAAATTGCAAGGTAACCTACTACCCTTTTGGGTTTCTAATAATATACTAAGATAAAATGGCTGCCCTTTCAGGTTAAAAACCAACCTGATCTCTATGAACCAAAACAATAGAGGAAACAAAAGAGGCCAAAGAACTTAACCTATAGAACACATATGATTAAGAAGAGAATAGAAGATGAATAGTGGAAGACTATGTCACTAAAGAGATGGCCTTATTCCTTTATCGTAGAACCACCAAGAGTTGACTAGGGGGCACAAATATAGGATCATTAACCATCAGATAAATAAAGGCATCTAGCATAGCCAAATCATTATTATAAGTATGCGATTCTAATAATGCTTCTTGAACCACCTAAACCAATGCACATAGGGGAGCCTAAGTATATAACAAATTTTTATAAATCAGTACCATCACATGAAGCAGTAATAAACTTGGTGGTTGTAATCTTATCATCAATATCACCAAAAATCAAGGCAAGATAGTCCACATATCTATTTGTTTGAATTTTAGCAAAGGCATTATTCTTCACCTGAGTCTACCAACCTACTAGTCGATCAGTAACTGCATCTAGTTCAATTTTTTTGTGGAGGCAGTCTATGTAGTAGTAAAATCGAGCTATAGATAGTCCAAACACCTTGAATTTATTGACACCAATCTAATGGATTACAAATAATTTTCTTGGCTTGCTGCATAGTCATAATGAGTTGTATCTGATAATTGATAAGCAACTCACATAATTTGATAGTCTTAGCTCTAATCATTAGGCCTTGTTTAACATACTACATATGCAATTTATTGTACTTCCATTCCTACACCAATTGATTATAAATCTAAGGTAATCCACTAAGGACTGGATAGGATCCATAGTGACCTATTGAACACGATCTGGGAAAGTAGTCTATAGAGTATCACATGCATACTGAAGGGTGTGTCATAACATAACATTATCAACATCTAGATGTGAAAATTTTTAGACCAAATATTGAGATTTTTTTGATAAATATTCTTATAATGCAACCATATCTTTAATTTTTTTACTTAGTGACAACTAAGTAACATAGAGAGAAAGATCAATTAAGACCATTGTGCTATCCAAAGAAGTGGCCAAAATAGTGGCTGGTGCACACTAAAGAGGAGTAAGTGGAAAAAAAAATCATTCTCCACACTAGTGGTATAGGCACATCTATCATGGATATTAAGGACAAACTGGTTGAAGTAAATGGGGGTTTCATAATCAACTATGCTGCACTACATAACAAAAGATCTAAAGATGTTTGATCAAGAGACAATTCTATGGTTGGGAAATATGGAGTCTCACCAGTAGCCAAATATAGTTACTCTATAGATGGAACAAATGGTTGAAAAATTTGTGGGTTAGACCAAGTATAAGCATAAACATTAATGTCTTTAACTTTTGTAGGCTCAATATTGATATCTTCCATTTATAGGCATTGATTTTCATGCTTAGTATTAGTGCTACACTATTGTGCTATCTTCATAATAACTTGTTAAGGGGGTTCCATATCAATAACATATTGGTTAGAAATAAGGGTATCTTTCATCATGGTAGCTACCTTTAGATAATTTTGAGTGGTAGGAACTTGAGCTTGTACCTACACATCTTGCATCTTCTATGTAGCTTTAGCCTTAGCCCTTTTCCTTGACTCTTGGCAACATCATCGGGAAACAATGTGGTCAACTTATTATCAAGAAGATTGATTTTATTACTTAGTTGAATACTTAGGCATTAATTATCTAGTATTAAAAGGTAGTTCATTAGATTGTGAGGAGGATAACACATAGCCATCTAAATCTAGGAGCGTAAAATCGAGGCCTTCCTCAATCGACCCTGGGAAACATCCAATGCAACCATTTATGGAAATTTCATCTTAAACCAAACACTAGATGATGTCGAAGGTTTGAAATTGGTTGTGATTGATTCAAGGGCATTGATTTAAGTAATTTCTAAGTCTTTAGGGTCCTCTTTCACCATATAAAATCTGCATGTGGACTGCTTGTGCCTCAGTGTAGATTCAGGTGAACTTTCTAGTAGGACATCCAAGGGTTATAGTAAAGGTGTGATTCAAAATAAAATACCATGTGTAGGGTCCATATGAGCCTACTAAATACTTGTTGCTTCACCCAAGGTGTCTACCATAATGGATGGTAGACAAGGCAAAAGGGAAACCCATCATTTTGGTGGTAATTTATTATAGATTTGCATAGTTCACACATCCTTCCAAAAGAAAAGTTATTTTTCATTCTCATCCTCATAAAATTCACACAAAATGTATTCCATCATTAGGTAGTATACTTAGGTTGCATTAGTCTATACATTAGGCCAATTACACTAAGATGTGATCTTCAAAACATGAGGATCATTATATCATAAATTATAGCTCTTTGTTTTGCATCATGGTGGGGAAGGTGAGCTATGGTCAGCCAGACATTTACCCTTTTTATATTTTAGTGACTCTAAAAGTGTAGTAGATGAATATGGAGGTGATACTTTAGGGGGAACAACATGAAGAGGCATAGCCCACTGTGTAGCATGTGCTTTCCATAATGACACCTCTTACTACATAGTAGACATGTCCAAGAAGAACCCTAATAGCATAGTAGTCATTTGTTGGAGATCATAATTATAAATAGTTATTCCCTCTAGAAAGTGTTGAATCATAACATGTTAGCCCAAGAATTTCATAACATCTAATAGGATTTGTGAATGTGTAGTAACCATCTAAATGAGCTTATTTTCCCAATTGTCAAACAAAGGGGCTTGATCTTGATAGTGATTTGTAGAAGAAGTGACCAAATTGGAAAATTGTTCATCAAGACAATAATCGATGTCAAGGTGAACTTATGTGATCAATGATTTCCATTTTGTGAAGATGAGGAGAAATACTAGAAATTGGTACTAGAAGGTATTCTTTGTGGTACCCAAGACTTTGGTAATATTCTATTCCAATTCTAGAACTAGGAATTCAGTCCAATTGAAATCTTATCCACCACAAATCATTTGATACATGATGTTAACCACACCCTTGGTAGCCTTAGTCATGGCCTTAGTAGTCTAATAGAATAGTTGAGAAATACATTTAGTTGACTACACCAATCCATCAAGGAAAGTCACTAACAGAATACCATATTTCCCTCTAACTATGGTGGTTTTGATTTTGGAAGAGATTGGTGGTGCCTTAGAATTATACTCCATGAGAGATTTGCCTCTGGTAGCCATCTTGACTGCATAAACCATTGCTACTGTGGACAAATACACCATTACATCTTATGATAAATGAATACAATGATAACTATACCATGCCAATAATAGTTGCATAATGCTAGACCAATCCCCAAAATTGAGTTATCACATGAGGCACTCAGTGTCTGAGCCATCCAAATGAGGTACCAGTCTATTTGGTGTAAATAATATGTTTTGTGCATGTTGTGCCATAACACTACCATGAGGATCAGACAACTTTGTCTATTGCAGTGTTATTCCTATTCGCAAATCCTCCTTCTAAGTGGTGAGTCTCATTTTGAAGTTATGTTCAAACTCAATAGTACTAAGGGAGGCAACCATGATTACTTACTGAGAAAAATTGAAAGCACACAACACTAAGAAAATAAACCTAAAATAGCAATTACATAGCTCAATTATAAATATTTAGTGGTCTATAATGCCATGAAATGAGTTATTTATACACTTTTTGGTTCACTTGGCCCTTCGAGCTTGTGAATTTAATATTTGGGATATTAAAATCCCTCACTTGTGTGAACTAGATTCAAATTTAAATTGATGTTGTACCTCCATTATTTCATGCATGACATGAAAATTTAGCGCAATGGATGTGGCATTCAATGTGGTCAATGTGGCACCAATCTAGATGCTAAAGAATGTCTGATGGGACATACCATAATCTTTTTCATTATCTATATCTATTTGATAAGTGATTGTGATGGTGATATAAAACTCTAATAATGATGTTATAACCACTTACCCACATGCTTTGGCCATAACTCCCCTTTTAGGCAACCATTATTCATAATCATAACCTTAGATCTTATTTAGGTATGATTTATTGGAGTTAATAGATGACCTACACTTATCTTTCATAGAGGATGTCACCTAGAATCTTATCCACCTAGAATGACTCAACAACCAGCATGTGCTAGTCCAGCTAGACCATGCATTTTTAAAAAATTGAAATTGATCTTGTGCTCTACTAACAATCAAATTACTACAACACACATCACATAGAAAATAAAAACCAAAATTCA
This sequence comes from Torreya grandis, assembly GCA_037957365.1. Lineage (NCBI taxonomy): Eukaryota > Viridiplantae > Streptophyta > Pinopsida > Cupressales > Taxaceae > Torreya > Torreya grandis. The sequence goes on from JARHVA010005922.1 coordinate 966,727, forward strand.
ATGAACTTGCATGAATGAAATTTTCATAACTATGTTGGATGTGTGAAAGTGCACTTTCTTACTTCAATGTTGATCCTAACGGTGGAAGAATTTAAGTCTATAACTATTAATCTTTCTAGGAAAAACATTAACTTCTAGATCTTATAAGATTACAATCCCATTTTAAAAAATCTCATGAAAAACATATGGACCTTTCCATCAAATGGTGAGTTTGCCTAGAAATTTATGTAATTGGCTACCATATAATAATACCAATTATTCACAATATAATTCTTTCATGCAAATATTATTATTTTTCCATGCCTTTTGAATCCTTTTGTTAATTTTATATGCCCACACAGCTCTACGCTTATCTTCATCCATGCGGTTGAGATCCAACAAATGCTTTATAAGTAACTTTGTATCACCAAGACATATTGCATTAACAACTCATAGGCTAGGCATGACATATTCCATAAGATAATAGCTTCCATCTCATAAACCAGATGGAATGGAATAAATCCTAATGCATGCTTAAAATGAGTGTGGTAAGACCAAAGTACCACAGGAAGTCTATCCTCCCAATAATCTTTATTAACATCACAAACATTTGTCAATATCTTACCCAACACTTTTTTTTTAGCCTCTATTCACCCATTTGCCTATGAATGATATGCCATGCTTTTATGATGGGAAATCATAAATTATTCTGTTAGTATCTTGATGGTCTTATTCAAAAAATGTGTACCTCGATCACTTACCAATCATAGTGGGCACTTGTATTGATTAATGATGTTCTCATATAGAAACTTAGTAGTATCTTTAGATTCATAACTTGGTGTAGCAATATCCTTGACCCATTTGGTAAAGTAATCAATCACAATAATTATGTATCTGGCATTATTATGTTTACATTCTAGAATAATGGGTCCAAAAAAAATCAATTCATCACTACTCAAATGGTTTCTATATAATTATGAGACGGAGAGGTATCTCATCCTTCTAAGTGGGTTTACCCATACATTGGTAAACATCACACTATTTGGAAACTCTATGTGCATCCTCAAAAATATGTATCCACCAAATAAAACTTTAAAATATTTTCCTTGCAGTAGCTTCCCCTATAAAATGTCCACCTGTAATGCCCTAATGGTCCTTTTCTAGGACTTGATTCAAGTGATAATCTTTACAGGACCTCACCTTTCCCCATATGATAAATAAGTCCATTTACAATGCTAAAAGGAAGTTCCTTGGCCAAAAGGTTCTTCTTTTCATTTTCAATGTAATGTGTAGGTAATGTCCCCTACTCTAAGAACCATGTGATTTTGGACAACTATTTAGGAATCATAGAAATTATAAACAAATGAGCATCAAGGGACTCATTAGGGATATCCTCTAGGTCTTCACCATTATTCAATCTATTGATATGATTAAGGCCAACATTTTCCCACCATGGTTTAACATTGATTTGAAAATGAAACTTCTAGAAAAGCATCAACCAATGAGATATCCTTCCACCCACCAGTGGCTTGTTTACCGAATATTGTAGAGATTGATGATATGTAAATAATTCAAATGGGGTAGCCAACAAATAATGTCTAAATTTTTTTAGGGCAAATACAATTACTATATCTTCCATTTTAGTTATGGTATAATTCTTCTTAGTTGTAAATATTTTTTAGCTTGAAAAATGGATTGGATGGTCCAAGCCTCCTTCACCCAGATGTGCAAGTACTGCACCAACTGTGGTGCTTGATGCATCCATATGTAAATGGAAAGGTGTACCAAAATCAAGAAAAATAAGGATTGACACAATGACCAACCATTATTTTAGATCCATAAAAGTTGTTTGGCAATCTTCTATCCATACAAAAAGAACACCTTTGTGTAGTAATTTCTCCATTAGAGCTAAAATAGTTGCATACCCTTTTATGAATTTCTAGTAATACCTTGTGTGTCGTAAAAAGTATCACACTTCTATTAAGGAATTTGGTGGTGGCATACTCAATATCACTATAATCTTTGCTTGGTCCACTAAGATTCCCTTATTGCACACTACATGGCTTAAAATAACACCAAATGGTGTGAAAAACAAACATTTTTTCAAGTTAAACACAATCTTGAGTGCTCTACATCTTTCCAACATGAGTCTTAATTTTGATTAATGTTCTCAAAATAATGAGAAAACTACCCAATCAACTAAATATACCTCTATAAAATCATGAATAAAGTCCTTGAATGTAGCTACTATGGACCTAGAGAAAACTATAGGTGCATTCTTTAGACCAAATGGCATTACTCTATATGTGAACGACTCCAATTTTGTAGAATGTGTCATCTTAGTTCTATCCTCAGATGCAATGGGTATCTAATGATACCCACTAAATATATCAGTGAAGGAATACACCTCATGTCTAGATACATTTTCCAACACTTCATCTATAAATGGTATTGGAAAGGGATCATTAACATAGGCATAATTTAAGATGTGGTAGTCTCCATAGATATGAATCTTACCTATTTTCTTTGGTTGTATGACTATAGGACTTACCTAGACTACTTTTTCCATGGGAAATATTATTCTTGCATTTTTCATACAATCCAATTAAATTTTAACTTTCATATTCATGTTAGGATTGAGATGGTATGGTCTCTTATTAATAGTTTGTGAGATTTCCTTGAGTTCTATATACATTTCCCCTAAAGAAGGATCCACCCCTTTGAATTTTAAAAAAGTAGTTGAAAACACATATGCATAATGTTGAAGAAGTTACAAAGATTCTAAAATGTCCTTCTATTCTAAATAGTCTCCAACATGTGCCAATTTTAGGGATGTTTTAGACTCAATGTTCATAATTTGTTCCTTCAGAGGTTCTTAATATACTTAGTGTTCTTCCTCTGGAATAGACTGTACGTGTCCCTCTCACCCTCTTTTTCTAGAAATTATATCTATTATAATCAGTCTTCTCCAACTTCTTCATCCAAAGGTTTAGTTAATATTTCATAGTCTATCTTAGGCTCAAAAAAACTTTGAGAGTTCTAAATAATCCTCACTAACCAAATCAGGGTCATCAACAAACTCTTCTTGAATACGATGGCAAGGATGAATTTACATATTTGATTTTCCTCTATGAAAAGTCTCCATAATCATAGTGTTAATGAGATCTCATGCATCTTGTTGAATATGCTTGAATTTTATAGTGACAACATAAATAAGTTCATGAGCCTCCATTTCCTCTAGCTACGAAGTGTGGTCATTGTGTAGATCTTCCACTCATCCATGGCATCAAAATGTTTTCATCTTTTGTAATGCACTACTCACAAGTGGGTTGTCATTTTCAAATATAAAAGTTTGAATAAAATCATTCTATAATTGAGTCTAATGTTGTGTCTCTCTACAATGTTATTGGTGAATGTACCAAGTAGTAGGGAAAAACCTTAATGTGTAGACAAAACAATGTGGCCAATACTTTGAATTGATTTCTTCAGCCATCCATACTTCGAAGCACTGATGAACATGGTCTTGGGGACATTCTCCTTCATATAATATGGGACATTATTTTCACACTACCTTAGGCAATTAAAACCATGCAATAAGTAATTCACACACTTCTACCCATGTGTTACTACTACTGCAATGTATTGCCCGTTAGTTAACTATAACTCCTTTCTATGTGTAATTAAGAGCACTTACCCATTAATTGTACTATAGTATATGCATTTAGAACAATGCTATAAATTCAATAACATCTGTAGTGGAAATTTAATGAGGTAATTTGCTAATCAATTGCATAAACCATATGCAAGGGTTTAAGATCATGATCATTTTGAGCCCAATTAAGCATGTAAGTATCAAAATCACCACTAATATAATAAGCTTGATCCCATAAAAGCATAACTTTAGGAGTAGGTTCAATGTAGTTGTGCTCTATAGAACCAACTTGATATAACACCTCTATATCAAACTGTGTAGGTGAGTGAACAGATAGAGATCACACTTCATCATCTTTTTCTTCTATAGAAATATTCAAAATTTTTAAAGAACACTTACTGCATAATTCAATAGCTATTGGTTCTTATAAAAGAGAGTTATACTGATTCATTGGTATATTACGTTGTATATCAATTACACTCTATGTCATAATTTTCATCTAGCTATTACCTTTTACTACATAGGTAAAATCAAGTTCCCTAAGAATTATGTATGATTTGACATCTCTATTATGAGGGATGATGATTATACATTCATCTTGGTGTAACTCTATTTGATACATTACTATGTTGATGGTCATCTATCCATTATAGGCCCATTTTTTCCCCAGCAAAGTTGGGTAGTGCATTTCATCTATCTTCATATCTATTACTTCAAAATCACCATGTAGAGTTAACTCTGTGACTTTAATCTCCAAATCTTCCAATCATCCCATGTGATCTATCTTATCATAGTCCACCAGACTAAGGGTAATGGGGATTTAACTCAAATATGGTCTACCAATCACCTCCTAGGTAGATCATGGGATCATATTCATGGTGTTCCCAAAATCAAACACAATATGTGTTATCTCATACCCTGCTATCTCAATATCAACCCCAACATTGACATCCCATGGATTCTTTGTCTTAACATACCAAACCATCTTCTCTAGCCTTTCCTTTCCCTTCTGTGCACATTTGATTATATTTTTCAATATATTAGTGATTTTATATGATATATCTTCATTTTGTAGAGTATTAACTAATTTCATCAAGTTTGTTAGTTCTATTAAAACCCCCTTTTTGTTTCATGATTCACACAATCTACCCATACATCTACGTGTTAAGTGAAATTTCATATTCTACAAAGAAACCTTGCTATTGAATATTCCTCTAAAATTTTCACGACTTCTTTCATGAGTCCCTTCTCCTTTACTAGTTCTAGATAGGTATCCACTTTAGCTTTTCATATGCCAAAATCTATTGGCATCTCTAAGGGAGGTAATCCTTATTGTGTGTATTATGTTCTTATTACTACTTGTATAAATGCATTATATTTGGGATCAAAACTATTTGGATTTAAATTTTGTATAGTTTTATCTCTATGTTGTGTTTCTAAAACATGGTAGTCATGAGTATCATGCTGTTCAAATAATCGATAGTATGCAAAATAGGCTTACCATTATGGATTTGTGGGGAAATTCCATTGTATGTGATTGAGTTCCCCACAAAAATAGCATCTAATAGGGCATCTAGGACCATTGACACATCTTCACTATGCACCACCACATTATTAACCTCTAAATCCACCTCTATTCCCTTGATATCCCTAGTCATCTACCTACTGTGCCCCAATGTTTGCTATGGCTTGTGGTACATTCCACCCCTATTGGTATTGTTGATTATCATAACCACCATATTTGGGTTGATTTATATGTGGAACCTAGTTGGATTTTTATGCTTGAGGAAGTACATGATTCTAGGTAGATTGCTAAATATACTATAGTGGTTGGATAACTTGAACTCCACCAACTAATCCTTATGGTTGAAATAGTTGTGCTTTATAAGTCCATGATAACCTTGCTATGCATACTAGTGGGAGTTATTTATACTCTTGTAATGGCTTATGATGTCACTGGTACTTTTTGTGTGGCTACTCTGAATAAATTCTTAGTAATATCTTCCTTTAATTATTGTGCATCCCTATGATGCTTATCTTCATGATATTATATTTGTAGAATTTATAGTACATATTCTATGGATTCCTTACATATTATTGTAGTAAGTGATAATGAGCTATTTAGTACCCCATTATGTGATATATGTTACAAAACTTTGCACATACTTTTGGGCATTCATTCTTGTGGTGGACTTCCTTATCACACTCAATACACCAAAGACCAATTTGATGTTGCTCAACAATATTTTGTGGAGCCTTTAACCTCTAAAAAATATATTGGATTTTTATTTCTAAATATGTTTTTATCTCTGTCAAAATACCATAATCTTCTATTTAATCCACTTGGGCTATGGCTGTTCTAGCTTCTAATTTATTAGTAATCTTGGTTTGCGCTATCATAAACTGAATCTTTGGTGACGATACTTAATGAACCAAGTGGAATTATCTTTATCTTCCAAGGAAAATTTAACATTATTAAACACATCAAAAAATCTATGATCATAATAATGAATATTTTCCCTTGGACCTTGATGTATTTATTTGAGGTTTTATATGGTTTATCCCATAGTTTTCTTAACCTTAAACTCTACAACTAACCACTTTTTCACATCATCAAAACTTGTTGTTCCTAATTCTCTATGGAACATGAACTTTAATGCTCTTTGGGACAAGGAACCAATAAGTTCATACTTCTTAATATTTTCATCCATAATGCCTTTAGCATACCATTTCATGTCATAAGTAAGAAATTATTGCTCTAGATCAACACTTCCATCATAGTGTGCCAGTGGGATAAAGGCTCTTAGATGTAAAGATATATTACCTAGGGGTGGTTGTAAAAGAAGTGTTATCTATGCTCCTCTAGATCATGACAACAATATTGTAATTTGTGGAATTGATATCTAAGAACTTCTTGGTTTAGAAGTGGTGTTGTTAATTGAGGAGGAGTGATCACATGTGGTATCTGAGGTGATGGTCTTGTAGACCCAGTGGGACTATCTCCAAGTGCTAGTGCATTTTTTAGAAATGGGAAGCCTTATGAAAAAAAAAAATAATATTGAGATCATAGATGGGATGGAGATCACTCAGGTGAATAAAATGCCTCTGACTCATCTTCGGTCTCTTTAATGGTGTTTGTTCACATTCTATTCTCCTCAGCAAAAATTTTAATCTGTGACACCTAATCAACGACCTATTCAATCAAAAAGGGGTCAGTCAACTTAGTCACCACCTATCTTAAATAATTATTTTGAAATTAGGTGAATCCTTGCATGGTTATTTCAAAAGTAGAATCTACTAATTATTTAATACTTATTCTTGATTCCTCGATCTCTTACTCTCTCCGACTTTCAAATATCTATCGCTGAATCTAAATATGGGTATTTATATAAAATATGGGCTTAGGGGATGTGTGTTGAGGGGGTTAAAAATAACTTTATCTTATTCTCCTTGTGTAAAACTTCAAGCCAATATTATTCCTATGGTTGACCATGCCTCTAAAATTAGGAAATTATCTTGTGAAGATGAAAGATGTCTCCTTGAGGGATTATGATCTAATACCATATATTAAACTACCTTCCTCTATACTTTTTCCTTTATCATCATCTTCTACTTGTTTCTTTACTTTCTCTTCGATCTCACTAATCTTGGGTCCTTCTTGCTCATTGACTCTTCTCTCTCCTATCCTTTCATCAACTCATTCTTCTTTCGTTTGATCTCCTACAAATATTCAACCTATATTCTTACTTCTACCTCTACCTCTACTTGTAGTTACTTGTGAAGTCCCTAATATATTCCACTTCTTTTAATATCATAGTTCTCACTCTATATTTTCAAGATTATTCTAGTCCCTTTTATTAGGCCTCTTCATCTAGTTTCTACTAGCCAACTTTCTCGATTAGCTCTATACGATCTCATATCCTAACTACACACATCCCCATAGAGATTTAAATACTACTCCATCATGAATGGATAAGGCACCATGGATTTTTCAATGACCAAAATCTTGATAATAATGGTATTTGCTGTAGAAACTTTTCTCTAGTACCCCATATGAATAAATATTGTGCGACATCAAAAGTAGTATAACTGTGAACTACAAATTTTGTTATATATCCATATATCGTGATTTATATTTAGTGATCGATAGCATGGGTCCAAGAAACGTCCAAGATTTATAATTATTTAATTATATCATTAATATAATGCATTTTAGATGCAGATCTAGTTTAGAAACAAATTTTTTCTAATCTTGCCAACCACACAACAAGCAAGCTTGAAAATTCACACCATAAGATTTCATGTACAACACCATACAAATGATGCTCAATGAGTTCCTTTTCAGTGCACCCTATCCTTCTCATATTTTTTTGGTGTAAACTAAGATATTTTTTTGATCCCACCATTCTTCCAAATCCCTCTGACTTGGTAACCACCGAAGCATATCATTTCTTTAGCAAAACACTGACCATACCATTGTTAGCAGAGGTTCATGGTTTCCCATAACTTGATAATTATGAGGACAACTATGGGAGAGGTAATAAGATCTTAATTAGTATAAGCACAGATTCATAAGGACCTATAGTATAATTAATAGAATCATAGATATTCAGACTTGTGCAATTCTCATATGAATTCCTTTCTAGTTAACAATATAGATTCATCCATTATTACATAATTTAAATAATCACATGCTTAAAAAATATTTATATATAGTTAAACCTAATCATAGAAAATATAAAAGTTTATGGAAATTTTATAGAAAAATATTTATAACACAATCATAGAAATTGATAATGATGACACAGGGATCAACTCAATACATAACACTTATACAAAAGTCTCTAGTACATGGTCCAAAATCAATTCTTTAATGTCTAACCTCTTTTCATTAATTCATAAATTACATATATACATACTTTACTGTCTCTATCATAGGTTCATGGTTATAACAGAATGTGTTTAGAATCTACAACAACTCTTACCTCAATATAGGCTTCCCTAGTTAGAAAAACCCAAATCTACACAAATTGTTCAAAATGGAATACAGTTGCTGACTAAGTATCCCATGTATGTTGACCAAGTAGATGGCTGACATGTCTTTATTCTATGATGACACCTTGTATAATTCTACCATGTTGTTATGTTATGATGTCACCTTGTATGTATATTATCCCACTAACATACTAGGCTTGTCTAGACGCTTTGTAGCCCTACCTAGAACTTGTAGAGCCCATACAATTCATTAGACATACCTTCAAGAATCAAAAATTAATATTTGGATCAATCTCATGTTCCCTCTATTTCATTACCTAGATAATCCACTATAATATACTTCTTTCACAAACCTTCTATCCAATTTGGCCTCCATCTTGACAAAAACTTGAATAATTTGAAAACCACAAACCTTAAAATCTCTGTGAAGCTTAATTTTAAAACCTATTTGGCCCATTCAACCTCTTAATAAGCCTTAAACCTTAATTCATAAGGCAAACCAATTTTATAGGATAGCCCAAAAGTCTATAATCTCAAAACAAATAGGGTTAAAAAACCTCCTTATGGTCAACACCCACCTTTGAAACTTATTGCACACCTAGAGAAAACCATCACACACTTATGGACCAAGATTTTAGCCTCCATAATATTTGGAAACCATACATCCTATAACCCATTTTAGGCCTACCTGACCTTAAGCCAAAAATTGAGAAAATTGAGAACACTCAAAAATATCCAATTTGACTTCAACATACATTCAGACCACAAAACCACCTAAATCATGCTAAAATAAGGTCAATAGACCCTTATATACAAAAATATCATCTTGACAACTCAAAAATCCTCCTTTGCCACCTGGAAACCTTCAATATAACCCTTTAGACTAAAAACACCCTTGTAAGACCACATGCTTCTTCAAACTGAGAAATTTATTGATGAAGTACAACAAAGACATCTCTACTTCTCAAGGACCTAGAACATAGGAGCATACCAGTCTTCATCATAGGACTGAAGAACCTTCTTCTTCTTCTTCTTTTTCTTGAATGAAAAAACTTGCTTGGAATCCATCTCTTCTTTAGATTCCTTGATAATGCATGATAAAAACATAGGTTTTTAGCATATCTATTTAACTAACACCTTCTCCTCTTTGAAATCAGACAACAAGAACTCTTTTCATTCATGAAAGCCCTTCTTACCTAAAAATTCTTTAACTATAGAAAATAAACCATTAGATTTAGATCCTTATTTTAGATTCTCCTTGGCCTTAAATGGTATAACTAACTTGATTTTTGGATCATCCACCTTCTTCTCCATTTAGAATGATATCAAGATTCCTTGGTACTTTTGAGACACTTCCAAAATAAGTTCCTTTTCTATAGTATCAAAAGTTTGATCCTTGAACTCAATAGGACTAGCCTTCACTGCCTTAGGTCTCCACATCATGTTTTGAATTTTGATATGTTTCTAGGAGTCTCTCCCTTCTTCAGATGACTTGAGGGCTTATCAAGTTTACTATGAAAAAGTCTAGAAATATGACCTTTCTTATCATAAATGAAATAAATAACATCATTCATACCTTTTGATAGATTTGAACTATGATCAATCTTTGGCCAACAACTCCTTTTATCATAGCTCCATGAATGTACATACTTGATTAAATTCCTTCTATAATCCTTAGCTATATGACCATACTTATTGCATGTATAATAATTACCATGAGGTAAACTATCATACCTTGAAGCATTTGTTTGTCTAACAGGGCTTCTTTCATTACTTTCAAAAATTGCATTCTTCTTAGCTTGCTTAGTCTTTTGATGCTATTTATAGCTCATCCAACTTGTCTATGAGTTTTTCATGCTATAATCTCAAGGAATCAAGATTACTCTTCAACTCATCATGATCACCTTACTCTGAACTCACCTTGGTTTGGCTTCTTCTAACCGAGTCTTGAGATATCTGCACTCTTCTTCTCTTGATTTTAGGCTACCATTTGAAACCTCTAATTTACTTCTAAGATCTTTGGTGACCTCATTATCCTCTTTGGCTTCTTTAATTATGTCATCCTTTAATATACATTTTTTATCTTCAAGAAACTTGATTAGCTATTGATACTTCTTCTCATCTCTCTTGGTCTTGCCTAACAAACTTCCCTCAAGAGAACTCACTTGTGCTTCAATACCTTTGATCACATGCCTCATCTTGTGATTCCTCTTTATGAGCTCAGCTTCTAGATCCACTTCTTCTTCATCTCTATCATAGAACACTTCTTCTCCAATGTCATGAAAAACTTCTTCATCATACATGATGTCATTTTATTTTGAAATAATTTCCTCTTTTGAACTCAAACTTGCCTTGGCATCTTCTAGATGAACCTTGAGATCATAGATAACTTTCTCATCCTCTTTGGCATCTTTCTTCAAAGTACATATCTGATCTTCAAATGCCTTGATCACAACCTTTCATTGTTGATTATCTTTCTTCAACTACTTATCCATATTATGCTTTTTAGAATCTCCTTCAAGTTGTTAAGATTCCTCCAAAGGACCTAATATGATACCAATTTTTAGAGGTATAAGATGACTAAGGGGGGGTGAATTAGTCGACCAATATTTCAATTTTAGATCACTTATTATTCATTCATTAACATTCATGAATCAATAAAATAAGAATATAAAATAAGATTACTATCAAAACATGAATAAGAGAAGAAAATAATAACACAACATCTAATGTGGGAAACCCTCATGGGGAATAACACCCACTCTTAAGCATGAAAACACATGGATTACATCTCCTATAAAGTATTACAAACATGAGACTTTAGTAAAACACCCATTACACAAGGAGCACCTACCCCTAGGATGGTCAAGTTCTTCTAACCAAAATTTAGTGAAATACCTATTCCATAAGGATCACATTCCCCTAAGATGGTAAAGTATTTATGACTAGAATTCATTGAAACACCTATTCTACAAGGAGCACCTACCCCTAGGATGGTCAAGTCCTTCTAAATAGAATTTAGTGAAACAACTATTCCATAAGGAGTACTTACCTCTAGGATGATCAAGTCCTTTTTACCTAGATGTTGAGAACACTCCCAACACCTATGAAATGAACATCTCCTGAACATTGATTTCAACCAATATAATGGAGATACAATCTATATCATCCCCCTTCACTTCTTCACATAGCCACAAACATCCAAAACCACCTTTTGGATCACTCTACACTTCTTAGCAACAACTCTTTCACAACCTCAATAACATGACCAAATGTTCATACATAGAGTCCACACTCTGATCTACATCTGAAATCAACCACCAAGATTACACATACATCATCTATCCTTCAATCATAATCAAGGCATCTAAAAAATAATTTTGGATCACTCTAGACCTATTCACTCATCCTCAATCTTCAAACCTGTAAGAGTACTATCTTTGACATCAGAAATATAACTTATAGGTCATACACATAGTCATAAACCTGCTCTTCTCTACAACCCCTCCACCAGGTACACACCCTTTCTTCTTTCCTTTGCTCTTAAACTCTCACACATACCTCTTCTCTCAAGTCTATAAATAATCACATTTGATTTCACCATTTATAGATCCTTTATGATTATTATCTTATTATTCAGCCTTTAGACTTACCTTAACAATTAAGAGATCTTACATATCTCAATACTATCCTCACAAGTTTACCATAACAATTATGAGTCATATTTAAGTAGCTACACCTTTCAATTAGGCTTTAGTATCCCTTATAGGTCTCATGGATACCTATTCCCCCATTTAGCACTCTATTGAGAAAATTAGAAACATAGGAACACTTCCAAATGCATAGGTCCACTCCACATGACCTATTAGACATCTTGAAATTATTAAATTAATTATTACACAACTTTGTGTATTCTCAATCTACTCAAACATTAGCCTTGTACACAAGACCACCATGAATGAATAAACAATCAACTTCTAAGCATTTGTTCATATTGAATATGGATTGGTCAAACCTTTAAAATCCATATAGATAATCCTCAGGGAGTCTACAATAATATTAAATAGATAGTTCCCATTGAAACATCTAAATACCATTATAATGGATCAAAATATCCTTCTTAGGTCACTTACAAAACATGGCCAAACACATAGTCATCTTTGAATCTCAATAAGTTTGACTATACAAACATTCAATTTTTTTAAAAGGGTTCAATGGATGTGAATTGAAGTCCTATATAACTTTTATTTTAACTAAATCAATAAATTTATCTGGGATCAAAATTTATATTTCAAAAACTAAGCACTGATTTTATTTCATTAATTTGAATATTCAAATTCCAACAATCACCATCAAACATCGAATACTTTGTCAACCTCTCATGCCCTCTCATAGATTATAGGAATACACATCATTGCTCTTCGTCAAAAGTATCATGATATTTAATTATGATAAACATCTATTATTTTGACCTCATCTCATGATCCACATAAAATTTTAATAAATAGGCATAATCAATATTTGCAAATTAACTAGGTATTTATCTTGTAGCACTCACTATTAGATTTTGATCAGAACTCCCATGATTATGATACTTGGGACCCTCACATTACTTATGAATATTTTTTTTGTCATTCCATGTGCTTGTGTCACTTGGGAGTCCCATGTTCTTTGTTGACTCTTTCACTTGTCTTGTATCATTTATCTTCATAAGTATGAACCACTGATCACCTTTGATCTTCTTTTAGATTAGCAAACTTATGACACTTGTCACTAGTGCATTCAACCTTTGACATGTTGCATTCATATGCACCATTGATATCAATATGTATTATTAATATCTCACCCTTGGATCTTCAATACCAATGACCTCAAACTTCAACATGATTAAACTTGAAGGTCGTTGGCCCATCACATTCTGTTAGTACACCTTTGAAGCTTTATAAATTTAGGTAAAAATCACTTCAAGACTCTAATTTTTTAGGGTATATTCTTGGAACTATATAAAAAATCTCCATGAAAATATTTTACCTCAATTTGATATTTTAATAACCTAAATTAAATATATAAACTTGCTAGTTCATTCATATCTGGATGACATGTAGTGATGGTCTGGCTAAGTATAAAATCTTAGTGAACTTACGTCTAAGAGCCCAACTTTGCACCCATATATATTTAGAAACACTCAACCTCATGATATGAAACTTGGAACATAGTAAATTGGGACTAATTTTATCACACCCATATGATCAACTCCCCTTGACTCATCCACATGTGGTAATGGTGATGTCAAAAAACTGCCTACTTAGATTTTTATATCACATAACCAACTATGCCTAGATGAACATAATGAAGAACCAAATGAACACCATGCATTCCAATAAAAATTTATTAGAACTATTGACACCCCATAGGACCTATGAAATATGATCTCATCATCTATACTATTCATCAAATTCTTATCTGAAGATCCATGCTTACATATTAGGCTACCAATTCTATGCTAACACACTATTCACATGCTCATCTTCTCTCCTTGACCTAAAGCCGAATCAAAATTATAGATAAAATATGATGAGCCTCATAAAATATTTAACTTAGCTCATATGCATCCAAATATTGCCTTGTACAACTTCAGGCTCAAACTCATCATCATCACGACATCAACACTTTGTCATTACCTTTGACATCAATGCATACATGATAATAATATTTGACATCAATGACAACACTTTCCAAAACCAAAATGATAATCAAGAATGTATTATGATACTATAGCATTTATTAATGACAACCAATTGTGAAACCATATCATTCAATCACAAGGTTATATGACTAAATCAATAACCCACAATGTAATGATATGGTCCAAAGTTTACTCTAAGTTAGTGACAATATAAAGTTTATATAAACTTAATAAGATCACATGATTAAAACAAGATAAATTATGCATTATTTATATCAAAAACATACTTTAGATATAGGGAGAAACACTAATTAAGCATCTAATAACTTATCATATGATATGAATTACCTACAACAAAGTAACAATTTCATCTTCTTGTCATTTACGCTTTCATTCCTCTTCCTACATTCCCTCAACACACATTAAAACATCAATATAATTAACCAATATCAATCATGATAGAATACTAATTATGCTTGTAAGTCAAATAACCATTAAATATTATCGATTAATCCAAGAATTTTGAAATAACATAATTAATTCAATTCCAACTTACCTCATATGTTCGTAAGATCGTCTAAGCATGGAACAACAAGTAGTTAAAATGGAAAATCCCTCCCAACCATACCTATGAACCCAACCATCAATGGCACCCCAACCATCAGCTAGATGGTGGTTTCTATAATAGGGTCAAAGAGGAATTTTTGAGCAAGTTGGATTTTGAACCAATGGACATCACATCACTGTAATATAGCACTAATACAAGGCACAATTAATATCAAGGATACACTCCACTCAGTCATAAGCAGACTAGAAAGCACCATATATAATCTATAGTTATACTTAACCAAGTCAAAGACCAATAATAAAATAATCAAAGCATAAGAATTAGGCAACTCATCCATACAATATTTCTAAGGTAATAATCCAATACAATAATTAAATAGAAACTTGGAATTTATTTGGTAATTTAAAATAATCCAATAATGACAATGATGATTCCATCAGGAATACAAATAATGAATCAATTAGGTGTCAATAATCAATATAAGGTCTTTAGAGGATCATCATGAGGTCTCCTGACCTTATATGATCCCTAAATAATAAAATTAAGGTTAAGGAGAGTTAAAGGAACAACATGCCTTTTAAATAGGTTTAATTAAAAATAAAAAACCCTCCTTATAAAATGATTATTTGAATAGGTTTTTTATCCGATTCCTAAATTTTGGTAATACATAAGCATACGTGAAATTTATTAAAGCCCAATGGAATCTAATCATTCAAATTAACATACAGATGTTCCAATAAAGACCACACAAGGAATTTTATCCCAATCAACTTATGCAAGAAACATAATAATCAATCCATTAAGAGGAGTAAACCAACTAACTTGTATTTATTAGAAGGGAATTCAAAATTAAGTAAATGTAGAGGTATTTAACACTATCAGAGGTCTAACTATATGGTTAAAAGTCATGCCATTCAAAATCAAAGTGAGGATAGACCAAGTAAAGTCTTGAGTAGGAATAAGTAAGTTTAAAGACCCAATAATCTTCAACCACTCAGCTCTATTGACATATTGCAAAAAAACTAACCTTATGCATATAGAGATTACATGAATATACCAAATTAATATTTTACCCATGTAATTGTTTAAAGCCCAAATTGGTTATCCAAAATTGGAAAAATAAATAATAACCACTAGTCAGTTCTATCTTAATGTTTTAAGATACTCCCAAATTGATTTTCTACATTCAGGGACTACACAAAAATCAAATAGTAGAGTCTACCATTACGTTTTTAAAGACTCAAGTCACATTAATTTAATTCTAATAAATATGACATAGGAATAATCTAATTCAAATATTAAATGTAATCTAAATCGTTCCTATAATTTTAGACATAATCAATTCTATTCAAATAAGGTATAACATCCATCATATATATCCATGTGGAATAAAATGTATACATAATAAATTAAAATGATCAAAGATTGTGGGGGACCAAGGCATAGGGGTTTTCAAATTGAAATTATTCATTTAGAGGTATAAAAATAAAAAAACATAGCCTGCCATTATTTATGGCATTCCTTAAATCAAGGGTTAATGAATCCATTTTCACCTAGCCAAATAAAATACGGGGTTAGGGTTTAGATTTTCTCAGTTTGGAATATACATAAGGAGATTGATATACACATGTATCAATTAATAGTATTTATTAGGTTAAGAGTTTGGCCTAATTAATATGTGTGAAATACCAATAGAAATATAGTGTCAGGTTTAATATATTGAGGCCATGGCATAATCACAAGAAACATTAAGAATACACAACCCATTCATTAATAATGCATTTCCTATACTTAGGTACAATTGAATTGGCATTAAAAGGATTGAATTGAAAGCTATGTTTCACTTATTATAGGGTTAATGTGCCAAAATAATAATGGTAGTAATACATGTAGGTTTTTCTATAATCATTTACATTAAGAAGATATCTAGTCGTGATCAAATCAACTTACCTAATCAATATAGGGGAAAGGGAAAACATGATAATGACAACATGTTATTAACCTGATCCGTACTATTTATAACTATGAGAATCAACCCAAAAACTAGATTGTAATGCCTAGGTCCTCCCCCTGAAGAACCATCTTTGAATTTATTTTCTTTTCTCCTTCCCAAATTCATCCTCTCTCTTCTATTCTCTTCTCCTCCATTTTTTCCTTCCTTTCTCTCCTCATCTTCCTTTCCTTGTGTATTTCCCCATTTCTTTCTCTTGTGTATGTATTTATTTTCTTTTCTTGCATTATTATTCCCTCTACCTATGTTATTATTCCATCTCTACATGTATCCTTCCCTACTCCATGCATTTTCCTCCTTTTTCCTCTACCTATCCATTCTCCTTATGCCTACATTTTTATACCTCTTCCATATGCATGCTTCCCATCCTCTTCTCCCCCATTTATATACATTTTTTCTCCCTTGTTCCATGAATTTTTACTTACCTTCTTCCACATTCTACACTCCCATATGAATCCTCCTCCCTTCTTCCAACCACCCCCCTAAATTCTTCCCCCTCCTTACCCACACACCATACTCCTTTTTCCTTTTACATTAAATTGGAGAAGGAAAAGTAGGGTTCATTTTAGTGGGACCTATAAGAAAATATATATAGGTCCCAAGGTAAATCAGATTTGTAATGCTAATGAATTAGTTCAAAAGATGTATAGATGCACAGGCAAATCATGTGATGCCACACAAGGAATGATGTAGATGAATGCTAAAAGTATGCAGATGAATGCCTACACAGTACAGTTGAACATCAACATGCAACGTGGTATGGGTGGATTCTAGTATCATTCAAGCAAACATCAAATGACATGGGTAGATCCCAAAAACATGTAGATGGGCATCTACATAATGTAGACAGATGATAGATACATGCTGATAGATGCCAAAAGTGAAAGGAGTGGTTATACATGTTTATTAGTTACTCTATTTTATAAATTATGATCCCTAATTTAATCATGCATGGATGCCCATAATCTACTACACATAAGAATGCCTAGATACTACTATCTAATGATATATTTTGGGAGGCCATATGCATTTACCAATAGATTTTAGACATTCATCATTATGGACATCTACTGGTAACTTGCAAGCAACACTAGTTGATCATGGGCATCCCTAGGTAGATCATGGGCATTTGCCAATAGGAAGTGGGTGTTTACAGTAGCCCATGGACACCCCTTGTAACTTGGGCCTAAAGGTCATCCATGGGATACCTACCAGTAAATGCCCATAATATATTGATGGACATTGATATGATGTGGGCATCTTCCTATATCTTACTAGGTCGTGGGCATCTGTCAGTAGCACATGTACATCTACCAACAAGCTTTGGACATCCTTTGATGGACATCCTATGGGAGCCCACCTAGAGTCTTTGAGTGTATGCCT
>JARHVA010005922.1:990000-1002500 GCA_037957365.1 Torreya grandis
TTGGTAAGAGCAACCATGTTGTGTGTAAGGTACTATTGTGTATACTTAAAATTATTATTATGAAATGAATATTTCTATTTTGTTCAAGTATGGATAGAATGCATGTTGATTTTATGTTCAGGACGAATAAAATTAATTCCTGATTAGGTGGATTTTAAATTTTTATGTACTTGTTATGCTATCAAAATGTAAATGCAATGATATGGTAGTATTATAATCCCTGTAACCATCATATAAGATGACAAAATTGTGGATAGCATGCTAAAAAATATTGGTGTTGCATGTGAATGCCTAGTATGGCTACTTCGATGTTCAATTTGATTAGTGTGGGACACTACACTAACCCATAAATGGTGAATGGTGAAAGATAAGTAAACATGGATTAACAGATCAATATTTTGCTGACATTCTATGATGAATGTTACTAGGAAGTCATGCATGCACAAAAAATATTGTGGGGACTATAAATTTTTTTTATGTTGTTTATTTTCATTTTGGAATGAATGAAATAATCTATGGATAAATCATACTTAGGTTATGGTAATGCCATGTAACGGTATGGATGTTGTGTTTTTTATTATTCTATAAAGTGATATGAAGTTATGAGTATAATTATATTTAACTAAAAAATGTTTTGGAAAGACAACACCCCAACTCCAAGGATTTTGTAAAAATATGTTGGATTGTAAATTTTTGCAACTGCTATTATGAAATTGTAATTATGCTTTGATATTTACTCATAATGAGAGGAAGGTATGGTTGACATTCATTTTGCTACCAAAACTTATTATGAGTGAGTAACTAAGATGAAAATTCTTGAATATGTTGTTTTGTTTAAGCTAACAACTATGTGTTTGTGGTGTGAAGAGTATTGAAAAATTCTTGTTGATAAATATTAAATATATGCATCTTAGAATGCCTACTTTGGTATGAATTGATTTATTTCCTAGCTACATAGGTGGCTGGAAATTAGGGGAAAATTTAGTTTTACTCCATGAAAAATGACATTTCACTCATAAGATTGCCAAGAATTTTGTGGCCGATAAAGGTGTGTGTGACACCTCATTTTGCTCACCTTGCCCTTACAAATGGAAACCAAGGGGAAATTATTATTTACTATATGGTTAAAAGGCAGGGCATGGTTTTACTAGAGGTAGAATATGAAATTCAAAAAGATAAATTTATGAATATACTCACGATGTGAGATTAATTAATCTTCATGTTATACAAAGAAGGTAAGTGTATGACAATATTCTTTGTCTTAATAATAAAATACAAAGTACTTAGTGGATATGATTTTTATTTTAGATGATAAATGATAAAGTTTATAAATTTGTCTATTTCTATTCTTGAGTTATCTGTTGATGCTTGTAATGTGTAACCATTTTATGAAAATAGTAGAAAAACCTATTTTTGGTGTGGCATTATTCTTGGTCATTAACATGTTGTTGGGATAACTCATCTTTAAAGAGATTAGGATGTGATGACCCCACCTTTTTATTACTTTTATATGAATGCTTAAGCATTATTATTATTACTTGTGTAGATAGCTTCTACTTTTCTTTATCTAGCTAGACTATATTACTAGATTTTGATGTGATGTTATTTGGACTATAGGTTGTTGACATATCATGTTTTAATTTATACACATGATGATATATAGACTACTTTATATAATTAAAATTTCATTACAGTTATGTATGGGTTTATCTATTATCGATCAAGTACTATTGATGTATATTTGGTGGTTATAGGCACTAATATATAAGCTAGGCTAGATGTTGGTATCAATACCTCAAGCAACAAAGTTATTCTTGAGTATTCAAATGGTTTTGATAGGTATCCATGTGTTTTGAATTTAGTTTCTTACCATAGGATAATTTATCATTATGTTTATGTTACCATAATTTTCTTTTTGCCTTTGTTGCATCCTATCTTTTGTTGCCTTGTCATATTCTTATTTGATTGTTGGGTGTCATCATGGTGTTAGTTGGTTCATATATTATATTTTAAAACTCCACACTTAAAAATTATTCTCTCTCCTTTGAAAACACCTCACCACCCTGGATTTTATTGGACTAACCCTTGTTTGGACTTGGATACCCTAAGGGACTTGCCTAGACCTATCCCCATGACCCCCCAATGTGGACTATGATCATGGTCACTTGGTGTATTTTTTCTTGGCTGATTCTAACCTTATGGCATTAAAAAATTTAAATTTATTATGAATTATGTTTAGATTTTTTTGGTTTGGGTCATTATTTGACCATTTTAATTTATGACTTTGGTGGGGGGTGTCTTGGGAATGGGTTGATGGCATTAGAGGAAGTTTCTCTCTCCTAGAATTGAATGTGGAATTTATTGGGGTATGGGCAAGTTGGACAAAATGGAAGGAGTAAGTTAACATTGGTTGGATTGGATGTAGGCATGAGAGAAAAATGGAAAAGTGATGGAAAAGAATGCATAGGGGTTTTGGATTTTGGACTATGATTTTTGGCTTTGGTTGCATGGTCGAATCATTGTATGGAATGAGAAGGCTATTTTAGGCTTGGTTATACACCTTGATTACATCATTGGGTTTTTCTCTCCACTGTGTTGAACTAGGTAACTCATTTTATGACTATAGTTCTAGTTATTTATCTTTGTGTGAAAATTATAAAAGAGATTGAATGCTATATACATAACTGGGAAGTTGTAAGACTTCTAGATGGGTATCCATCTCCCAATAAGTTAAATCAATTTTGCCTTTTTCCTCCAAACTATAAACATGGATTGTTTTGTCATCTAGTTTTTAATATATAATCATTTATACTATGACCTGAGTGTATATCATTGACTAAAGGATCTATTACAACTTTTGGAAGGGTTTTTGTGTGCTTTGATTATATTGTGTAAGGTCATGAGTTGGCATTTTCGAACTTATTTTTATGTTTTAAACTCGACTCTGTATTTTTTTGTTGTTGACCCTATTATTTTAAAAAATGCAATTAGTTTTTAAATGGCTCTGGTTATGCACATTTATGTTGATATTAAAATGGAATGGGTTTAGTTTTCATTAAACCCTATACTTTTATTTTAATGGTTTCATGTTACTATGTTTCCTTTCTAGTTTTATTTTCTCTGTGCATATTATAAGTGGGTTGCGATAGCCTCTTTTATTGACTTCATAACTAAAGGGTTTGATTTATGTATTGAAGTTAGAATTTGATCTAGGTTACCCTTATTTATAAAGGCATAATTTTATATTCATGAATACATTATTTTGAATCATATTATTGACTGTGAATTTGTGTCGAGATGGTTGTGCATGTTTATTGAATGACATGATTTTGATTATATGGTTGGTTGTGATTTTTCAAAGGATTTCTATGTGTTTAATATATTATTGAACTTGTAGGAACATGGGTGAAGCCTTGTTTGAGTAATTATTATATGATAGAGGATTTTAATTAAAACAAAAAACCTTATGGAGGTCTTCTATTTTGGTAAAAACATTTTAATTAGTGATCATATGAGTTTATGAGACCTCATGATGATCCCACAAATCCCATATATCAATTCTTGACATAAAATCAATTTATAGATATGAATGATTATGGGAATAATTGTTGTTACTTTTGGAAAATTAATTGTATGGTTGAAGTCATAATGAATGCATTAACTAGTTTATTTATGTTATCTATTTTAATTCGATGAATTGTAATGGACTGTGGCTTGGCTGAGTATAAATTGTTTTAGGTTATACATTTTTAAATTCATATCTTATTATGTGATGGTTTGATTATGTGGATGTGGTATAATCATTCCTAGACTAGGATTAATTAGCTAAGCTATAATTATGTGCTTATGTGCATGTGATATAGACTGGTAGTTGGGATATTATAGGTTGACCATACACTTGGAGGTTTTTCCAAGTTGGGTTTTCTGAATGTTATGGACATGAATTTGGTTATTAAATCCATTGTTATATCCTTTTATTAGTCTATAGTGGATTATCCCCACTCCCAATTTATAACAATGTCATACTTGGTTTATTTCATCCCATATTTGGAAGGTTCTTGACAGTCACTTACCTATTTTAATTTCCATTTTGTGTTGAGTTGTGCAATGGTTCAGGAATCCCAAGTTGCTCAAAATAAATTATTGAACTTGGTAGCCAAAACCACTATCTAGCTGATGGATGAGGTGGCAAGGACCATTGCTGGTTGGGCTCATAAGGCTAGATGGGAGGGTTTGTTTGATTTGGATACATGCTACTCACACTCCTAGATGATCTCATAGACAAGTGTGAGATATTGGGTAACATTTTAATATATGTGTTTATATACTTATTTACTTATTTTTTTTATCAATTTCATATCGTATGATTCATTAATGTAGTTATAATCTGATTCATCTTGATATTAGTTTAGTTATACTTGGCATATTTCGTATTCTAACCTTATATTTGAAAATGGATCATGCTGGAAAAAATAAAGTGAAAAGATTATATTGCTGAGATATGGTAAAATGCTGAAGTTTACTTATATTTTTTGGATTTAATCATTTACATGTACTTAAACTTTTACCTTGGGTTGTTTAGTTATTTTTCATTACTAATTCTATATTAGAACACTACATTGTCATTATTATTATGGAAATAACTTGTAGTTGATCTTATGCATGATTTAGCATATCAATTATTTATTATGTAGTCTTAAAGGACATTCACTTAGTTCTTGACATGAGTACTACATGGTAAATTTGGGTAGAGAATTACTTATGCAAATATGCCACTTATTCTTTGTATTTTAAGCATACTTATGTATGCTAGTTTAAATTATGAATAAATTAGAATATTAACTTGAAGGGATATTTTATTTACTTTTTGGTATACATACATACATACATACATACATACATACATACATACGTGTGTGTGTGTGTGTGTGTGTGTGTGTGTGTGTGTGTGTGTGTGTGTGTGTGTGTGTGTGTGTGTGTGTAGGATTATCTTCATACATTATCTAACTTGTGAGATAACATGAGTATATATAAATCTTCCTTTAGTTGGTTTTAACATGTATATAGAATATAGAAACAAACTCGATTAACTTTTGATGCTACCTTATGATGTAATCATGCATGGAAATCTTCTTGCATACCTTGGT
Source organism: Torreya grandis (assembly GCA_037957365.1). Taxonomy (NCBI): domain Eukaryota; kingdom Viridiplantae; phylum Streptophyta; class Pinopsida; order Cupressales; family Taxaceae; genus Torreya; species Torreya grandis. The sequence goes on from JARHVA010005922.1 coordinate 995,148, forward strand.
CTTATAAGGCTAGGTATAAAGGTATCTGGATTCATTGTTAATTAATCTAATTTTTGTTAATTTCCTCACTTAAGTTTCAGTTTTAGATATATTTTTGGAATGCATAAAATTCTGAGTTGATTTCTATATTAAGGGTTGCCTAGTATATGAATAAGTTGGACTTAAATTCTAGAATGAATTATCAACTTGTAAACAAGGACAATTATCTTGAAATCACTTGTATTGTGAAATAGAATTTTCGAAGTGATGTATTCTTTCATGATTGATTCTTATACAAATGAATGAGGTTGAATATACACATGATTTGAAATTCATTCTTATGAGTTGAACATGGTTATTATCTTCTTTCTTATTGGCTGGAAATGAACACATGTTGATGTGTCATGATATGCTCAAACATTAGTTTGTAAGAATTTTTAAAATGAAATATTTTATTTGGGTTCCACTCATTTGATACTTGGATGGAAATTATCATTTGAGTATGATACTTGTTGATTGTAAGAATCTCATATATGTTCAATTCATGTAGAAGTTGTTGATGCTTATATACCTTATATACAAGTTCATATTGGAAACTATTATTATGCATATGCATATTATATACTTTTTATGTTGGAAACATACTATGTAACCATGTTTCATTATGCCTTAGAAAGGTGTTTCATAAAGATTGAGTTACTCCTTTAATGAAAATTCTTATTGAAGGAAAGGTTAAAGAACCAACTGGTTATCATGCTTAATAGTTCATTAAGTAAATGCATGGATGGAAAATATTTAAGTAAGGGTGGAAGTTTCATGGACTGTATATGTTTACTTTACTTTAAATTTGATGGTTGATTGAATAATCAATGTTAAGGAATATATATACTTGGATGTAATATGCTTTCTATTTACATTAATTTCTCCTCTTATTGATTATAGATGCTTTGATTATTTGTCAATAACATATTATTTGCATAGATTCAATTATGGGTTGTCATTATATCTTATCTAATACATAATAAGTTGATCATAATCTTATGAGTGTACATTTATTTAGATAGTGACATTCATGCTTATTAATTGGGTAGCTTGTGAAATTAAAATCAATAGGTTGGCTATGGTGCAGTGACCTTGAGCCATGAGGAAGTTCAAAACCTCAACTAGTAGCACTTGAATAATGGTCTATGATGCTTTGGTTTTTATTTTATTTCATGTTCGTACTCTATTTTAAGTAGTGATAAATATGTTGTATGCTTATGGGAATTCAACATAATCTACATGTGCTCAAATTAATTATTGGTTGCTATATATGATTAACATGTTTTATATCATATCTATTTATCAATATTATATCTCATTATCATTTTATAGAATTGTTATGACTAAATAGTAACTTAGGGTGTATAAGTTATCCCTTCTGGTTAGTTTGAATGTAATTATTTAACCATCCTCGAGCGGGGAGAGTGAGATAGTTAGTGAGGGATAAGGATCTATAAATGGTCCTATGAAAAAGAATGAGTGTCTCATATGGTGTTCAAGACCTATCCATGTATTCATACATTGATATAATCTGAACCCCATAAACCACCTTGTAGGCTCCCTACTTTCTCATAGCATCATTTATGAATAATTATTACTAGTTATTTATTTTAGATCACCTCCTTTGGTTTTAGTTGCACGTGAGTATGTTGAAGGAGTATAACTTGTTTCAGCAAGTGAGTTGTTGTGTTTGACATGTTGTCTTAAACCTAATTTTTTTTAGTATTTTCAATATCAAGCTAAGTAATCAATCCTAACTAAGAGATTAATCTAGAGATCAAACCTAGGACTAAAAGATAACTATCCCTCAAAGATAGAAATAACTATAAAAAATCCCCATAATATTTTATATTTAAAATAAGATAAATGATATATCCACACATAAGTGGGTGGGAATAAATAAAAACCTAGGTGAATATGAGCTAAAGTAAATAACCTACTCTAACATTTGTAGCACTCTTGCAAAAGTTTAATCAAGTAAGTCTCTAACCTAGAAACTTCCATGTACATGCTTGAGATATTTCATTAGCCTATCATTTTATTCTTTCTATAAAGATTATAAGATGTCTTCATATGCTTAAAATTTAGATTAATTTACAATTGAGTTACCAACCAACCCTTATTCAAATAGATAAAATACAAGTGAAATAAATGGAACCATCTATGGACTTCAACCTACGATTTCTACCAATTGAGAAAAAGCTATTTTTATATCAATCAATTGGGACTAAACACATACCATATGCATATTGAAATGATTTATGGCTTATTTCTACTACTCATAGCCTAAATCTAATAGAATATTAAATTCTTACGGACTAGCCATTAGGCAAACTCTATCCAATAACCTACCATAGGTTGTGTGTCTACTCTAATAGTGAGTGAAGAAGGCTATTGTGATTAGGTGCTTATTTTATATTTAGGGTGGTAATAATTTATTGAAACACCTCCCCTCAAACCACCTTGTTATGCTTGAGAGAAGATAAAATAATAGAGCTAAATGTTTAAATTTTTAAAAACACTTTAATAAAAAAAAAAAAATATGCAATGAATGTAAAACAAAGTAAAGATTATTCAAAGAAAATAAAATCAAGAATCTAAAAGGCCTCACTCAAAAAAAACATTTTAAAATATGTTAAAAATGTAAAAAGGGTATCAGGCACATCAACAATATTGACACTTGGATCCAGAAAAACCAATGCAATTTTTTTTTAGATTTCCCATTAATCAACCAATTGGTCTTTAAAAAATCATGCTTAAAAGTGGGAAAACAATTGAACTAGATAAAAAATTCAAGGTTAGAAATCACCAATTCAATTTGTAACAATTGTACTTTCATTTTATTTTCTAAGGTCGAGGATTCAAACATTGAAACTCTAAAAATCAAAGAGTGAATAAAAATAAGTCTATACTTGTGCACTAGGAAATGGTATAATGAATTAGAAAGGTGAATAAATCATTATAGAGAGGCTTGTAGGAAAGGCATGGTGAGAGGTTAAGGATGGGGTCAAGAACATTCCAAATTTTGCTGAGGGAGATGGTGGGCCCTCCAATTTTGGTCAAAGCTTTACCAAATAATGCTCTTCCAACTACCATTAATGAATTATGCTCCCATACCATTCCCAATTTATTCCCCATCACTACAACTTATGATACTATAAATTTGCATGGACTGAATTCCATCTACATTAACAAAATAGATATATAGGTCATATATAGGTCTATTTAGTTAACATGATATTGTTTTTTATTATAATGACATCTGAATAAAAAATTATGATAATTCATGGTCATTTCATGATTATAATTTGAAAATTTGTTTTATTTGTCAAATATTCAAAGTTTCAAATTACAATATTTTATATCTATAATACATTTATGGTGCAGGTTCTGTTGGTTTAAATAGTCTTATACATTTCTAGTTGCCATTTAAGGTGTAACAAAAATTGGAAGTATACCCTTAGGAGTAGTTACTTTATTATTTAGTAGGCTCCCCATATGATCTTATAGTGTCAAATGCATCTAGTTTTAGACAAAGAAACAATGATGATAAAGAATTGACATAAGTTTGATATAAATATATACCATGAGGTAATGTATCCAATTCTAATAAAAATCCTCTTTATGTTTTACTTGATTTCCTTGAATTTGATAAAGCAAAACCCATGGCCTGAATCTCAAGTTTGTGATAAAAAAATTGGTGCAAGTACAATGGTAACCTTGTGGTATCGAGCTCATTGGGGTCAAAAATGTAACCAAGAATTTCTTCTGATTTTGCTTTGAAAGCATTGAACCTTGTACTTCCTTTCACAAGCATAGCTTGTGCTATATTACTTATCACTTATTTCATCTCCCTAGAATTGAGACTTCATCCTATATAAGAAGGTTAAGCACAATGTCTTAGTTTGGAGGTACTTTCATCACTTGCTTATGAACATTTGTAAATTTTTGAAACAAATTGTTAATCCCTTAGGATGATTCAATTACTTCAAAACAACATTTTTTATGTCACCAGGCCATAACAACTTGTTTTTTTTAAATATTTACCTCACAAAAGACCTCCATGATACCATCAACATCTAGATTATATATTCACCCAATGGATGATGTATATTAACCTTCTCAAATCATGCTTCAAATTTCAATCATTGAACCATAATATCAATTACTATCATCTCATGGCCATTTTGAATCAAATTTTAGATGTTACTTGTATGGCATGATGCCTATAACCTAATAAATGGAGAAATCTCATTGTATGATACATTCTGACATGATGTCACTATTGGAAAAATCAATATGGATTACCACTTTCTCTTTAGTATTGTGTGTGTGTGTGTGTGTGTGTGTGTGTGTGTGTGTGTGTGTGTGTGTGTGTGTGTGTGTGTGTGTGTGTGTGTGCATGTAACTTTGAAGTTTTTCACATTAAAAATATTGAGCTGATATTATATAGTAACATCATCTTGGAAAAAATATTTTTACTAAATTAATTAATATTGTAAATTGATGCATATATTTTGGTTTATGAATCCAACTAAGCACTTATATATGTCAATGAATTTGAAAGTAGAAATAAATTTTACTTGAATTTTGATATTGATTTTGTTAGTGGTATTTTAATTATTTATATACCACCATATTTTAAAAAATAAGAGATTTGGAATAAAATATGAAAATCCATCAAAGCACAATGAAAATGAGATTTTATTTAAATTATAGCTATTATTGTTTTTCACCAATTTGTTAAGTTTCTTATTTGAAGATGGATTATTATAAAATTGAGTATCATTACTTTGTGTGAAATCTTTCCTTGGAAACTAATAATCATAATATTCATGATGTTTTTAGTCTATTTAGCAAGGTCTTATAATCGAAGGTAATGCCAACTCTTATGATTTGTGTACCTTAATGAACTAGATTTTTTTCCCTTGATTCAAAGCATAGACGATATTTTTTTGTAACTAGTATGCTTTGGTTTTATTGTATTAAGATGATATTTTTTGGTTTTAACAATAAGTTTTCTTTTTTTGAACATTGGCACAAGGAAACTAGAAATTATCATGGATTCATCTTTGTTACCTTTAGCGACGAGGAGGTAATTTCATGGAATATGGTGGCAAAGGAGAATTTATTAAGATGGAAATTTGTTCATTACATAAAGTGAAACAATTTCAATGCCTCATGAGAATACCCATGCCTTCAATAAGTTATAATTCTCACATTCCATGAGATGTCATCTCGTTTATTTCATTTTTATGATTTTAAAATCTTAAGTATGAAATAATTTAAAGGGATATGGGAGTCAATTTGATTACCCTATAAAATAAATTTATTCTAAATGTAGGTATGAAATAATTGAAGATGTAGAATGTGGAGCACCATCTTGATGCAACCCTCTATACATAATGCTGGGATTCTAAGATTCATAGTTATATTAGGCATGCATCTACAAGGAACCATAATTTCTCAATATTTATGAGACCAATTTCTGAAAAAAAATATTTTATATATAATGATGTGATTCATCTCTTATATCATTTTTTAAAGATTTTTTCACACACACACACACACACACACACACACACACACACACACACACACACACACACACACACACACACACACACACACACACACACACACACACACACACACACACACACACACACACACACACACACACACGAGCTAGTAATAGTTAGTTCATGCTTAACTCACAATGCTTATTTTATATTTTTGTTTTACTTCTAATAAATTTAAGATAGTTATAATTTGAAATAGATTAACCTTTACAATGAATCCTTGACATGATTCCATATAATACATTCCTAATTTTGATGGCCTTGATAGTATTATAAACCATCCAAAAAATCTATAAATAACCAAAATTCATACCCCAATTGTTTTGAAAAAAATTAGAGAGAGAGATTAATTAATTATCCATAATGGTGATGAGGAGAATAAAACATGTTTATCTCTTACTGGATTTTCTAAAAGTCTTATTTTAGTATTAGTGTGTCTTGTATTTATTTTTATATACGTATTTATATCTATGACTTTAGTAATATATATGTTATAATTATATATTATACAATTAGGATTTTAAAAAGTATTGTAGGTTAGGGGGACATACTAGCTCACCCACCCTGTAACTGACTTCTAAATGTATTCTTGGTTGTCTATTTTTACCACCCAACAAGCATATATACACCATGACAATGAATGCAAGATGAGGTGTTATTTCAGTAAGTTTTTATTATTTAATTAGCATTCAAGTTTTTATGACATTTTAAAATAATAAATTGATTTTTGATGAAAATGTATCACTTCCTTCAAAAATATAAAATATAATAGGATCATTTTCATAATTACAATTTTTTGTCCATATGTAAAGTTGTTGATGGGCTCCAATGCCTAAAACAATTATTTGATGGGATATAATGTATTAAACCATTATTTTCATAATAATTTATAATAGGTTTGTCAAATCTCACCTCTATTAAAACATTGTATTTAAAGGGCTATCAAATCTCACATATTTTAAACCATTATAATTGTAAAGGTTTTTGGGAATATACATTTGTCCTTATAAATCACATTGATCTATTAAATATAAATATTCATTATTTAAAAAAAATTAGTTTGTGAGTTTATTTTTTAAGCATGTAACATTATTAATGGAGACACAATGTCCATTTACCTATATAAAAGAACACTTTCGATTGCTAGAGAACCATAAATTATTTTATTATAATATTCAACTTAATTATGGTTTTATATAGAATACCAAAAAAATAGTTAATATAAAATATATCTTAGAATATATGAATGAAAGTATAGAATTTAGATGTATCTAATAGGGTACCAATAGAAATAAGTCCAACTGCCCTAATGAAACTAAGCTAATAAACGTAAATGACAAATGGATCAGGGAAGATCACACTTGTTTTTCTTCTTCTAGAAATATAAGCCTATAGACTTGTTTTATTGATTGTGTGAAACTTGTACCTAAAATGTAGAAACTGCACTATGATCCTAGAAAAATTAGTTCACTACATGCATATATCATGTACATACTTGAATGTGATAGTCCCACTTGGGATATGACTATCTCCATGTGGTCAAGTTTGTCCTACTAGGGTTTTATAAGTTTATTTCTCAATCACATATGCATTTCCATATTCATGTTATGCTTGTTTCTTAATTCAATAGGTTTAATTGATATAAAATACAAAATATAATAATATCATCCTTGACATATCTTGACATTTAAAAAAAAAAATTAAATGAGTTGAGCAACCCACATGGTGAAATTTCAAACTATGTATCCCA
>JARHVA010005922.1:1012500-1052500 GCA_037957365.1 Torreya grandis
TCAAATCAAAGACATGAAATCATCATATCTTTTTGCCACACCTTCAATTTTATTAATGAAGACTGGATTATATTTTTCTTTAAACTTGAAAATAATGTGGTTACATATTCTTGACTCCAGACTCTGTCAAAATTATTGCATAACATAATCATAGCTTTTCCATGGATGTCAGTGGGAAACATAATTTTAACAACTAATGCATCAGACCTTGAAAATACAAAGGGATTGAAATAAAAATCATGTAATCATGTAAAACATATAAAGTGAGCCTAACCTAATCAACATATTCCATGTTCCTAGAAGGCTTTTACAAAATTTTACAATTATATGGACACTCAAAATATATGTTATTAAATTCCAACCCTAACTTACTTAGAGCCCAATGAGTGTCAATGGTATCTATTTAATACATAGTAAATAACATGTGAATGGATACATGAGGTATTTTTTTTGTATGCATTTCTTTATTATATTATGGTAGTCTTTGATACCATATTATACAGTCTTTCAAATTATCTTATAGTATTCTTTGATACAAAATCTTAGCATCTTGAAACTAAGTGGCATCTGGTTATCATCATATATATAATTTTACATATTTTGTCTTTGATCAAATATGATGTTTTCTTATCCAAATCAAATTGGTGTCTATTTTCATGTGTGATTGTTGTATAAATTGGGGAATTGTAATATGTGAATCTCAATATGTCAGGGACATTTCACATCTCATGCTACCCAAGAAAGATTCCTTATTACTCTAAAGACAAAACTATTTAGACTTAACCCATCATTGCCAAATTACATAATCAAATCCCATGTGGAGCCTAGTATTTAAAAGGAATAAAATTGTAAAATTATCTAGAGTAGAGTATATTGCATTAGTCATCACATACTTAAAACTACCCATTATAGAAAATGGATTAAAAAGTTTCCTAAATGGGAAAATGGTAGTTAAAAAATATGTTTAAAAATCATTATTTCATATGAAATATCTATATTCATACCTTATATTCAATGAAACATTTTATAGAATACTTTAGGGATAGAGTAGTAAAGTCTTTAACTAGATTCACCTTTTGATACCCCTGACAATGCTACCCAATCAAAGTTTAAAGTGCAGTCTCCTCCACTATGCTATAAAAAGTGAAAACCTTTAATGTTGGAATATTAAAGTACATAAGAGAATGTGAATCACTATGAAATAGGGTCGAGGCTAGATCCATTTGGTTCCATGTCCTGGCTCGAAGTGCACTGACAACCTCTATGATGTTTTCAAGCATGAAAATGGTAGTGAAATACTTGAGAAGATAAGTTATTTGAAAAAAACTAGATGGGTGAATGGCAAAAGATAGCCTAAGAAAAACACTAAGACCAATAAAGATGATTCCATATTACAAGAGAAAGACTTTAGCTAACATTTAATTTATATGGCTAGAAAAATCTAATCAATCCTTTTAATGCCTACAAAAATTTCATCCATTCTTTGATCAAATATGCTCATACCTTAGTTAGGGTATAACTACTTCTCCATTTTTATTCTAGATGGAATAACAGTTCGACTATAGATCGAGAAACCCATTCACCCTCATCAAAACCATATGGTGATCAGTATGAGGGCATCAAAACTAGTGAGTAGGAATTATAGTTTTCCCTTCCTACTAATAATTTTCCCCTGATGTTCCTCATAGACCCCACACCCCTCCTCTCCCTAAAAAAGTCTTCATTTTATTTTTAATCAAAAAATGAGGGAGGTAGATTATAAATGAAATTATAATTTAATCTCTATATTTTTTTCATAAAACATCCCCTTGTAATAGTGCACATGTTGTCTAATGGGATGCACATGGCCCATCATTTTCACCTCCAAAGAGGCATATTATTTGGTCATGCAGTTTTAACAACTTCTCCCCTCACTTCAATGACATATAGAGAAAATGAGAACTCAACTATGGGGTGGGGATTGGAATTTTCAACTAGCATCCAATCACCCCTATCTATATTGATACGAATTTGGATTCTCAACTTTAGGAATGAGATTCTTTGATGCCCAAATTATAATATATATGTATGTAATACAACTTCATCCCAACCTTTACTCTATTTTCCACCTATTTATTCTAATCTAGGGCTCATGATACACAATCTCTCCATAACCTAGGTGTGGATTTTCATATAAATCTTTGAATCCCACCAACCGATTAGATGATATCCATGAGTTCATTATTTGAGTGAAAGATAATGAGTGAAAAAAGAGTTTCTTTAGGCCTTGTTCAAATAAGTAAGATTTTAAATTAGAATATAAGTGAATTGGGAATATGTGGGAAGTTATTGCATCCACTATAAAGGTATTGGATGTAGTGTTTAAAGATGAGGAGGGATGTGAGGGGAGTGAGTAGAGATAATGAGGGATGATGAAGGATTCATTAAGGATGATGATGGTAAATGAGGGAGAGATTAGCAAGGATGATAAAGTGATGAGGGAGTTATTAGGGATCAATAGTGATGTGTTGGGAGTGATTTGGGATGATGAGTGATGATAAATCAATGATTTAGGAATATGAGGGATGACTAAGGACAAAGATGAAGTGATTAGAGATTATGAGGGATAGAGAGGATCAATGAGGGAGTGACTAGGGATGATGAGGGATAATGAAGTAATGACTAGGGATGATATGTGATGAGGACAACCCTGACACGGATAGGTGTAATTTCTATAAAAGAGTCATTATTTTAGTCTAGACATGAGTGTTAAAGTAGGGATATAAGTGTCGATGCTAGTATCCACTAGCTGATGCAAGTGTTCAACCTGATAGAAAGTATATTTATACAATCTAATGGTTGGATCTGAGTCATCAGACATAATTTTCTTGCACTACATAACTTAGATATATGCTTTCTCATCATTTCATAAACTAGGTAAAATTTATCCTTTATATTGTTACTTAAAAATTATGATTTGGCATTATAATTTATATATTTAGCATATTCTCATATTTAACATATTTTATTATCTAAATTTAATTAATGTGATTGCTCTTGAAATCATTTAATCAATTTTATTTAGCTATTATCTCTTAACCATTAGAGATCCATTCTCCACCTATAGATGAATGATGAAGAAAACTATATCACACTATTCTGATCTTTTCCAAACTCATGTGATAATTTAGTGATGGTTATAACCAAAATTACATCAAAGATAATTTAATAGATGTAGTGGTAGATCTATAATAAAAGGAGATTATATATAAGTTTATGGAAAACTAAAAGATTAATTATTCCTTGATCATGTGAGGTTAATCTCAAGAATGATTCAAGTGAAATATAGGGGAAATTTTATTAAAGTATAAGCATATATAAAATACTATAGAAACTGACTTAAATAAGGTGGATAAGGGAAAACCATGAGAAATTGAAAATCCTTGAGAAAGAATGTTTGAAATAATATATATGGATATGTACATCTCACAACCTTAATATTGAATTCATGTGATGATGCATGGATTGTATAATATGAATCATCCTATCATATGATTCATGAGAAGGATTGGTTCTATGAATATGAAGAATGTGATGGTGGTGATGTATATTTGGGATACAAATAAAGTAATTAGATCATAGGGAGAGGAAGAGTGAAGCTAATCTTTAAATATGGGAGGATAAAAAATATCCAAGGTGATTTGCACATTCCTAGCATTGTCATGAATTTGACCTTTGTGAGCAAGATGATTGATGACAGGGTATACAACCTAGTGTATACTAGGAGATGATCATTTGGAGAATATATTTGGGGATAAATTAATGGATATAAATTATTACTTAGACAACCAATCCCCTACATCAGTGTTAGTTGACAATACTTTGCAAGAAGCATGAACTGGTATTTAGCTATGATTGAAACATCTATAAATTTTTGGTTATGAGGCATACTCTCATATTAAAAAGGACAAGAGGTTGAATACTAAATATTAGTCTAAAAATGAATTCTTCTCTTGATAAGAGGGTGGCATCAAAGAGTATAAGTTATGCAACCCCTAGATGAAGAAGTCCATCTACAACTGAATGTATTATTTAGGGAGGTGTGCAAGGTCCTTTCCCATACAGAACCAAAGCAGTATCCATAAAAAAGAAACATAAAAGTTTCAAGTTTATGGATAATATGAAGAGTTGATGTATGAGTGTCATAAAATTGATTTTGGGAAATCTAGATACTCATAATCTAAGTAGATTAGAATGGGTGCACAAAATGTTGAAAGGTATATCCCACATGAGTTTCCTATGTAAACCTATTATCAATGACTTATATTGATGAATCCAATATAATAGAGAATGCTTTGAGTTAGACAAAGAGTAAGTCTTATAAGAAGGTTATGAATGAAGAGATGGACTATTTGGATAATAATAATACTTGGCATTTGGTGATCCTACCTCCTAGACAATAACATGTATGTTGCAAGTGGGTTTTCGAAAGGAATCATAATGTAAAAATGAAAATTGAGAGGTAAAAATATCACATGGTTTCAAAAGGAATTTCTTACATTGAAGGAATTTAATTTTGTGAGACATTTTCTTGAGTTGCAAAAATTAATTCATTTAGGTTTCTCTTAGCTATTGCTATTGTGATCAATCTAGAAATAAAACAAATGAGTTTGAATACATTGTTCATGCATGGCAAGCTTGAAGAATAATTTTGCATGTCACATTGTGATGGATTCAAGATGGAAAGGAGAGAGGCATTGGTCTACTGACTAAAGAAGTCAATTCATGGTTTGAAGCAATCACCTAAAATGTGAAATCATATGTTCAATTGTCTTTTACATGCTTTTGAATTTTGATGGTCCTCTCTCTTCTTATTAGCATCTTACTCTCCCAATTTCTCTCTCATGTTGCAGGTTAAATCATATGTGAAGCATCTAGTGCTTTTGACATATTTATTAATTATCCCAAATGCTTCTAGCTCCTTTTGTGCTTCTTTGTTAAGTTATAGTGCACTTGTTCTCTTTATATGGACTTTTTAATTTTTAGCCATTGATTGTCAATTTAAACACCAATAAGGTTCTAATTTTAATTCAATTCTTTGTAAACACACAAACATTATAGTTCATTTAAAACTAAGAGAAATGTAAAGAAGATTATTAGCATTTTATTAAGTAACAACCAAATTTCAAAAGATATTTTGTAATCATCAGAGCATTCATCATTATATAAAGATAGAATTTTTCATGGCTCTCTTTTGGTGCATGACATAAGGCCTTATATATGCAAATTGTACTCTTAATTCATTTATCTTATGCCATTTATCATTATCAACATTATTCATATATCAATTCTCATCCTTTAAGAGCTTGACAAATAACAAGATAGTTACACTATTCACCAGGACTAACACAAGCCCCTAAAAGTAACTTTCTTTACATTAAGCTTAATAAATTGTAGATGAACTAGAATTTCCCTATTATAAGATTTTTTTTCTTTTTATTTTATTTTATTTTATATAAATTTTATCACAATGTGTAGATTAGAGCAAGGAAATAGGAAATTAGAACCAAATGAACCCAACCATGAACTTCTTCTTGACCTTACCTGACATCGGTATAAAGCATTAGGCAGTCTTGGGGATTATTTGAAACATTAGGAATTCTTGGGGAGTGTCTAAAGTGCACCCAATGCTCTATACCTATGATTTTGACAAAGACTGAGCTTCTTAGTGAAAATTAGGATAAGCATAACAGTGTATTTCTAATCTCAGAATTAATTTATAAGCATTTTTAAATATCATATTTAAGATAGGTCTATAGAACCTAATGGAGCTGGATAATTAGTAAGATAATATTAGTTTATTATACATGTATTTGATGTTGTCTATTGATATGCATAACACATGCATATTCAAAGGAAACAAAATGGCCAAAAACAACAGAATTTTCATAATTAGATAGATGAACAAGATGCCGTTAATAAATAAATCTCTGAAAAAAGATTACTCTATTATTTCCACAAAGATTAAATACACGAACAAACATTTGGTTTTCACCAAACACATTATTTACCTGTATCTTCTCTGAGGTAGGTAAAATTTGATTTATGAGAAAGGTACGATGAAATATAAAAATAGTAAGGGCAAATATTCAATTCTATCTGCTACATTTTTTTCATATCCCTCACTGTTTCCTATGAGAAGCTTGATATTTCACATATTCACCATGGCAACAACAAATTCACTGAAGAGAGCATTTTTATTTTCAATCTAGGTAATAACCTGAGCATTTGTGGATCCCTTAGTTAGAACCTAATTAGAGTGGAGAAGACCTTTTTGGCTTAGATTTTTAAAATAGTTACTTTCAAAGGAATTGGTAGTAGTGACATCTAAAGGTGAGAGATTGTTGTCACCGGTGCCAATCCTACTAGGGGCAATTTCCTCTAAGAGAAGCAACAAATGGCCTTTCTATGTTAGATTTTCTATAACATTGGTAAATTTTCCAACATGAAAGTGCAACCATATCCTTAGGAGACAGTCCAAGGTTTTTATTTTCAATATTTTGACTTGGAGCGCCTTAACCCCAGCCACTCACTAAAGTCATACATGCATAGAATTTGTGGGTTAAGCCCCTACTCTAGTGCCATGCCGGCCCTATGTAGAGTTGATGCACCAATAAAGGTCCCTGGTCTAATTAACCCTTCGATTACAGGCACAGAAATAGGTAGGTAATATGTATAACCACAAAGGCAATGCCATTTTTGGTCCTGCATAAGATGAAGGTACTCATAAATAGTATATTCAGCAGTGTAGCCAATGAAAATAGGGAAATCATAAACTTTATGAGCAAAAATGGAAATAAAATGAAATAAAAATAGTTAGATGGTAAAAATTGCCCCGACAATGAAACAAGAGGATTTTTTTAAAAAAAGGTTCGTTTTCAAAATTCAAAATTAGTAGTAGTAAGGATAATTTAAATTTGAAATCAAAACATTAAAAAAAAAGAAAAAGGAAAAAGTAAATGTTAGCTGAGTTAATTACAGATGCCTTGACCAATCGAGATGTTGAAGTCCATTGGCGGTGTCAATTCTCCTTGCCTTTCACTTCTAGTTGTATCACCCTTCGTCGATTTTTATGAAATATCGGGCAAACAACAAATGTTTATAACCAAACACGAGATCCTATCGAGAATAGTATAATGAAGTACAAAAAGGCATTTTACCATTGTAATTCTGTTCTACAAGAATATTTTCATTGTGTGACGTTATGGAAAATTAAAAAATATTTTTTATGATCCCACAGGGAAGAGAAAAATACGTTAAAAAATTATACTCAATATAAATACAATCAACCTATATATATATATATATGTATATATGTATGTATGTATGTATGATCCCACAGGGAAGAGAAAAATACGTTAAAAAATTATATTCAATATAAATACAATCAACCTATATATATATATATGTATGTATGTATGTATGTATATGTATTTATATATGTATGAATGTATGTATATGTATGTATGTATATGTATGTATGTATGTATGTATATGTATGTATGTATATGTATATATGTATGTATATATATATATATATATATATATATATATATATATATATATGTATATGTATATATATGTGTATATATATATATATATATATATGTATATATGTGTGTATATATATATATATATATATATATATATATATATATATATATATATATATATATCAATTAAATAAATTATTATTTTTTAATTCTACTTAAAAAGTATTTATTTTTATTTTAAAATTTTATTGTAAAAAACTCCATTTTATTATTTAATGTGAAAAAATATAATTACAATTACATTTTGAAGGAAAAAATACATATATCATACATAAAAACATTATGCATATATAGTTATATACATACAATCACTATAACTAACAATTGCCCCCATGGTCCAAGGATGTTGAAAAGGATATATATGTATGTATTTATGTATGTATGTATGTGTACACACATACACATATACATACATATATACCTACATACATACATATATAAATAACTAAACAAAGATGAGTAAAGAGCCAAAAAATACCATTTTTATTTTTTTATGAAGAAACACTAATGTTTTGACAAATGAATGTGAAGCGGAATGACATTTATTCTTGCTTCCTCTGATTTTCATAGATAAACATGTATATTTTCTTTCATTATATCAAAGCAGTCAAAAGAGAATGAACGGTTGATAAACTGATCTGATAGAGAGCACACACTTCAAACATCAACGATTTTCAAACCCTGATGGTCAAAATTCTAATATATATTGTTTCTTTATTAAGAGTCATTCCTTGTGTATTATATATGTTTAGATCCCATCCCATTTTTTTAGTCAATTGACAATGATTGCCCTATGTAATAGAAGGAACTAAAACCTGTGTTGGGCTATAAATATCCTATGAGGGACCACAATATATGTTGAAGGCAACAACAATATATATATATGCAATGAAGGTGGATTAAAATATTTGTGTAGGCAATGTCAATTATCTCTCCAATGGCTCCATTAACTCACCATGCTTTCACCCATAGACTGGATGTCAAAATCATCTTTTGTGCTATACCTAAAAGCATAGTTTATGTGGATTTATTTGGTAGTGTTAATATGAAATTATATACTAGAAATACACCTGTACCTTAGATTTATTTTGTGGTATCAATATGACAACATGTATTACAAACAATCATATATATATGCATGACTAGGGGCCAATAAAATAATTCTTAATAATAACTGTAAGCACCCATGGTAAATGCCAATATGAGATTCTATTATTTTCCATTAATGGTTTCAGGGCATAATTTTTATGCTCTAGGAATTTGATTTGTTTATTCATTCCTATATATCTTACATGAACTTTATGACTATTTCAACAAAGGTAAATTTATAAATCTATTTTTGAAATTGATAAATTTGGGGCCTAGTTTTCATTCTTTAAGCAATTTATTTTTTTCCTTCCTTTTTTACATGAATTTAATGACTAATTCCACCAACAAGGGTAAAATTATCAATCTATTGTTTAAATTTATAAATTCTAAGAACTCTATGGATATCAATGTGTATGTTGGTTACTCCCTTATTATCACCACAATTTCCTTTCCTAACGAGTCGATCACACACACACACACACACACACACACACACACACACACACACACACACACACACACACACACACACACACACACACACACACACACACACACACACACACACACACACACACACACACACACACACACACAAAGTGCATTAGATGTATGAAATCGAGGGAGAAAAATACTTTTCAATGAAAGTTTTGTTAAGGCATCTACAATGCACATGGTTGGATTTTGAAATTGATTAAAAATTCACAAATAATGGACACCCCTAAAAATAGGTTTTAAAATAAATTGTGGTCTTAAAATAAAATAAAAACTGTTAATTTTTTTTAAGACCACAATTTATTTTAAAACCTATTTTTAGGGGTGTCCATTAAATGTGGATTTTTAATTTATTTCAAAATACAACCATGTGCATTGTAGATTCCTTAATACAACTTTCATTGAAAGTATTTTTCTCCCTAGATTTCATACATCTAATGCACTTTTAGAGTTATATATGTTGGTAAATTTGTGAGCACCGCTAGGTTGCTATTGATTTTATTTTCCATTTTCTTAATGTCTACATATATTTTTATTTTGAAAAAATAATTTGAGTATACCATTCATATTTTATATTAAAAATTAGACTAGCTAATTAATTTACATGTGTTGTTCATATTTTTACTAGAGTATTGAAGGCATTTCATATTCTAAATACACACATAATACATGTTTAGTTAGAAAATCTTATACGATATTATTGAAGTGATATTTCATTTAAATCTTTATATTCCCATATTTGGCACAATGTCTATTGTATATTTTCTTACTATTTAGTTTTGCATGAATAGGCCTTTTGATGGAATATTGATTACTTAATGGCTATGTATCACATATGACCCTTAGGATTCTTGTCTATTTATTGAAATGAAGTTTATTTTTTATACTTATTGATTTATATGTTACATGGTTTCCACCTTATGGTAGGGATCCTTGTTAATTCTTTTATCTATTTTATATTTTGAGTGTCTTTATGCTTGCTTTGAGTGTTAGACACTAGCATTGATGTTAGTGTTCTTTTCTCATTGAAATTGTATTTTCTATTTTACATGTCTTTTTTAGTCCTTATCAACTTGTGTCCATTGTAAAATTGGTTGTATATTTTTTATTTCCAGCTTACATGCACCACTAGGTTTATATTTTAAAATTAAAATTATCACTATATATAGAAATCTAGGAAATTATATTTGACATGAAGAAATTTTCTAAGTAAACATATATATTGTTGTTCAAAATAAAACCAAACTATACCTTACACTAGATTGCATAACATTGTGTTTGTAAATTATGACAAAGGGTAAAAATTGCACTTCCATTACTTGTAATGAGGGTTGCAATAGGATAAAGAGAATATAGTCCCCCAATGACTATTAGACACATAAAACTAGGAGGGATAACTACATGAAAGTATGAGGCCTCCTTTTGAGTATTTTTTATGTAGGTAAAACTTAACAACAATATTAGTTTCTAGGGTTAGCTCAACTCCAATGATAACCATTTTTTTAATTGAATTTAAATTATTTGAAATTAAATTATTAGTGTTTTGATCTATGTATAAAATTTATATAGCCTGCACATGCGATCAAGGTTTATCACCATAAAAGAGATAGACAAAATAGAAAGACCTATGTGGTTGCATCTTGATACATTGGGTATTAGATACATCATAGTTGCATCTAGCCATGGACAACAACATCAACATAAGTTTCTAAGCTAAATATTAGAAAATCCTACAACAAATCCAATAATGAGGTGGGTAGTGAACCCATGAGGATTTATAATAGCTATGATAAATTCAATCATATCATCAAAAAATATATTCTCTTTTCCATCTCTGAAATCCCCTAATATTACATTTATTGTGATATTTGTTGCACAAACTTAATTACATTTATTATCAAACATTGCATGATACATTATGAATTTGAATGCTATTATTAATGCACTCAAAACACTTTATTATATATGTTATTTGATTAAAATATAAAATTATATGAATTTTTTGGTTAACTTATCGTCTGATATCAAATATCATAAATGCCCTAGTTTATCAAGGGTTCCTCTTTTTGTCACTAAAAAATCAGCTTGTTTTATTACTTTTTCCAAATCTAATTTTATTTTCTATGGGAATGAGATAAGAGGGTGTTCATTTTCATTTGTCACCTAGTTTTTATTCTTCTCCTTTTAGGTTTATGAATATGTAAATTTGTCTAAATGAGTCCTTGAATTGAATAAACTTGAAAGCCTCACCCCTTAGATATAATATTCAACCTAGATGAGGATCAGTACATTGATTTTGAAGATTTGATAGCTACTTGAAGTGCGAGAAAAATCTTTCATTTTATTTTTATTATAGCTATGATAATGAAGGTACATTTTATGTAGTTGATTTTGATCAAAGTAATGATGATTACATGGAAACTCTTACCATAGGTAATAGAAATTTGATAAACATCTTGACTTTTTTTATAGTTATCAAATAAAATATGGGGATAATGCAATCTTATTTATTTTACTGGAGAAAGAAGAACCCTACCAAATATAAGTTGTAACTCCAAATCCAAAGGTTCATATGAAACATAATAAAATATATATCTAAACATAATAGTTTAATCTTGAAATGTTTCATTATTTTAAGTTTAATAGGGTTCTTCTTTCTCCAGTAAAATAAATAAGATTGCATTATCCCCATATTTTGTGTTTATATATATATATATATATATATATATATATATATATATATATATATATATATATAAACACAAAATTACATAAAGGACCCAATTACACTCTTCCTCCATTTTGAGGCACCAAGAGTGATTTTCAGCTTTTGGAGTGAACTAGTGAAATGTTCTAGACTTTGAGATGGTTCCAACCATATTATGAGTGTGTAGATTTTAGGTCATTTAATGAATTTTTCAATTCCTAAAATTGAAGCTTTGTAGATTGTGTAATGGCTAATATAGAGACCAATTTGCATATATCCTATGTTTTGAAGGACTTATAGAGATTTTCAAACTTTAGAGTGAATTGATGAAATGCTCTAGAATCCAATATGGTTATGTTGATATGTAAATTTTATTGATTTGAGTTAGTTTGATCCAATTTTTAAATCCTTGAAGGAGACTTTTAGTGGAGAACTTTAGGAACACGAGATTGCTTTTACGATAGAATGGTGGAAAGTTCATCCATGGGTACTGGGACTTTTTGAAGGTTTTTTTTTCTGAGTTTTATGTAATCTTAGAGTGTAAATTTGACAATTGTAATATTTTGGCCATGTAATTGTAATTCATGGGAATGGATCAGTTCATATTTTAAGCGAACCTAGAGATGTAGCCTGAGCAGCAAATGAACTTCGTTATCATGTGCTTGTCATGGGTAATTTATATTTATGCATTTTTTTCCACATTTTGATTAATATTATTTATTAATCACTATTTAATGCATAACTAGATAAATATGAAAACTTAATAGAGAATTGAGCACTTTGGGTTTTGAAATAGGTTGAATGGTTTTGATGAATGAGCTACAATATACTTCATTCATTTATCAACCTTAAAAAACACATTTAAAAGGTCAAAATTATTATAATTCCTTTGAGTATATCAAGAAAATGAGTGTTTGAAAAAAGTATCCATTGTAAATTTTTTTGTACATGGAAATCAGTGTAGAGTTTATGGATCACCCACAACCCTATACATGAGCTCTTAACATCTAGATATATAATGAAAAAACAAAACAAAACTAAATACAAGTCAATAAGGTTAGATAAGAGCATAAAACAAACCATCCATAAATTTTTTACCAACGATCATCTGACAAGCATCACCCAAAAGGTTGGGAAAAGTGTGCCACACCTATGTAAACCCATCCTCTTCCTTACTCTGAATCGAATCCACCTAGGATCCTCTCTTACACTCTAATTTAAGATAACATAGGGTCATATTTATTAGGTGGGATGCATTCTTAGTATATATATTTTTTCATTCGCACCATCCAGTCCTCCTTATCCCCTTCCCCCAAATCCAAAACTAAGGGTATGAAAACATATAATGAATAAATTCCTTGAAACCCTTCAAAATTTTGTTTAATAATTTTAATATAGATTTACATTTTATAATTTTTGGGAGTGGGAAAAATCATTGCTTCTAATGATTTCATTGTTTTGGTTATTATTTTATTTTCATTTGCAATGGTATTCCTATCATGATTATCTTGAATTATCCATTCATCTATAAAATTAGATAATGTGATTTATAACAAATGGTGTATTTATGATTATATCATTTATTTATATTTAATTTTTTTACCTTTATTATCTTATTAAATGGATGTATTATGTTGTTATATGGAAAATGTATCGAAAGAATTCAATAAGGATCATTTTAAAAAAAATATGCTAATTATAGTTATTTATTTATATATTGCATCATGTGTGTTTTTCCATTAAAGTGAATTTATGATAGTGTGTTGAACCCAACACCTCACTTGTTGAAGAAAGCGATACTCCTTTATCACACTTGCATATATAGAACCAGAACTAAAGGAGGTGATCTAAGGTAAATAGTTATGGGTAATTACTTACAAAGGATGTTATGAGGAAGCATGTTGCCTATAAGGTGGTTTATGGGGTTTGGAGTATATCGATATAAAAATACATGGATAGGTTCTAAGCACCATATGCAACAATCATTCATCCACATAGTACCATTTATAGGTCCTTAACCCTCACTAATTATCTCACTCTTCTCAGTCGGTTCAATTCTACTCGAGGATGGTTAAAGGGTTACTTTAAAACTAACTAGAAGGGATAAATTATACACCCTAAGTTATTATTTGGTTATAAAAGTTATATAAAATGAGAAAAATACATAATATTTACAAATAAATATGAAATCAAACATGCTAATCATACATAATAATCGACAATGCATTTAACACATGTAGATTATGCGTAATTCCCATGAACATAAAAAACATTTATCATTGCTTAAATGAAATTACAAGCATGAATCATAATAAAAACCAAGGCATGACATACCATTATTCAGGTACTATCAACCAAGGTTTTAAACCTCCTAATGGCTTAGTGTCATTGCACCATAGACACCATATTGATTTAAGTTCACAAGTTTCCTAATTAATGATAATGAATTCCACTATTTGAATAAGTGAAAAATGATATTATTATGATGATTTTAATTACTTATTAGATAAGATGTAATGGAAGCCCATAATTGAATCTATGCAAATAATATTTTATTGGCAAATAGCCAAAATGTTTATGATCAACAATAGGAGGAATTAATGTAAATATAAAGCATATTATATCCAAGTATATAAATTTATTAAAATTGATTATTAAATAAACCATCATACTTAAAGTAAAGGAAACACATATATTCCATGCAACTTCCACTCTTAATTATTTTCAAGCCATGCATTCACGTAGTAAACTATCAAGTATGATAACTAGTTGGTTCTTTAACCTTTCCTTCAACAAGAATTTTCATTAAAGGAAAAATTAAATCTTCATGAAATGAAATTCAAGGCATAATAAAACATGTTTTATAATATTTTTTCAAAAATAACAAGTATTTAATATGCATATGAATAATGGCAGTTTTCAATGTGAACCCATATAGAAGGTATATAAGCATTAACAAATTCCACATGAATTGAACATATATAAGATTATTAAAATCATCAGTTATCATGATAAAATAATAATTTCCATCCAAGTATCAAATGAGTGGAACCCAAATAAAACATTTCATTAAAGAAACTCCTACAAAATGATGTTTGAACATTTCATGACATAACAACATATGTTCATTTCCAGCCAACAAGAAAGAAGATAATAAGCATGCTCAGTTCATAATAATTAAGTTCAACTCATGTATATATTCAACCATCATTAATTTATATAAGCATCAAGCATGTAACAATACATCACTTATAAAATTCTATTTCACAATACAAGTTATTTCAAGACAACTTTACTCATTTACAAGTTTATAATTCATTCCAAAATTTAAATTCAAGTTATTCATATACTAGGCATCCCTTAGTATATAAATCAACTCATAATTTTATTCATTATAGTAATATAAATAAAATTAAAACTTAAGAGAGGAAATCAACAATAATTAGATTAATTAACAATGAATATACATACCTTTATACACAACCTTATAAGACCAAGGTATTCAAGAATATTTCCATGCTTGCTTCCATCATCAGATAGAATTAAAATTTAACCAAGCTTATTCCTATATTCCATATGCAAGTTCAAACCAACTAATGGAAGAGTTTTATATACTCATTATATCTCACAAGTTAGACAATGTATCAAGATAATCCTACATATATATATGTATGTATGTATGCACAACAAAAAGGAAATAGAATATCCATTCAAGTTAAGATTATAACTTATTCACAATTTAAACTAATATACTTAAGTTTGCCTAAAACACCAAAAATAAGTGACATAATTACATAAGTAATTCTCTGCCTAGATTTACCATATAGTACTCATGTCATGAAATAAGTGAATGTTCTATAAAAATAAAAGAAGAGTTATATATACTCATTGTATCTCACAAGTTAGACGATGTATCAAGATAATACTACATATATATTTATGTATACCAAAAAGGAAATATAATATCCCTTCAAGTAGGATTCTAACTTATTCACAATTTAAACCAACATACTTAAGCTTCCCTAAAATGCCAAGAATAAGTGGAATAATTACATAAGTAATTCTCTACATAGATTTACCATATAGTACTCATGTCATGAAATAAGTGAATGCTATATAAAACCAAAGGAATAGTTATATATAATCATTTTATCTCATAAGTTAGATAATGTATCAAGATAATCCTACATATGTATGTATGAATGTATGTATGTATGTATGTATATATGTATGTATGCATGCATGTATGCATGTATGTATGATAGAAAGGAAATATAATATCCCTTCAAGTTAGGATTCTAACTTATTCAAAATCTAAACCAACATACTTAAGTTTGCCTAAAATGCCAAGAATAAGTGGCATAATTGCATAAGTAATTCTCTACCTAGATTTACCATATAATACTCATGTCATGAAATAAGTGTATGTTTTATAAAATTAAAGGAAGAGTTATATATAATCATTCTATCTCATAAGTTAGAAAATGTATCAAGATAATCCTACATACAAATAAACACATGCACATACGCATGCACACGCACGCACGCACGTGCTCACACACACACACACACACACACACACACACACACACACACACACACACACACACACACACACACACACACACACACACACACACACACACACACACACACGTACGTGTGTGTGTGTGTGTGTGTGTGTGTGTGTGTGTGTGTGTGTGTGTGTGTGTGTGTGTGTGTGTGTGTGTGTGTGTGTGTGTGTGTGTGTGTGTGTGTGTGTGTGTGTGTGTGTGTGTGTGTGTGTGTGTGTGTGTGTGTACTTGAAAGGAAATAAAATATCCCTTCAAGTTAAGATTCTAGCTTATTCAAAATTTAAACTAAAATACTTAATTTTTCCTAAAATTCCAAGAATAAGTCACATAATTGCATAAGTAATTCTCTACCTAGATTTACCATATAGTACTCATGTCATGAAATAAGTGAATGTTATATAAAACTACAAAAGAAATAATTTCTATGCTAAATCATGCATAAGATCAAATACAAATTATTTCCATCATAATAATGATAATGTAGTGTACAATATGGAATTAGTAAGGATAAACATCTAACATCTTGTTATAAAAATTTGAGTACATGTAAATGATTAAATTCAAAAAATGTAAGTGAACTTCAACATCTTACCATAACTCAACATTACAATATTTTACTTCTTTTTCCTTGCATGATCTATTTTCAAATATAAGGTTAACATACCATAACTCACCAAGTATAACTAAGCCAACATCAAAATGGAATTATATTATAATTGCATTCCCTAACCATAATTTATGAAAGTGATATAATAACTAAGTTAAGATGCATGCAACAAAATATTAAAAAAAATGTTATCATATGCATCATGCCTATTCACAAGATCATCCAGGATGGTGAACTACATCTAAAAAAACTAGACAAACACTCACAACCAACCCTATGATCCCAATCATTAGTGGCCCTTTCCACTCCATCCATTAGCTAGATGGTGGTTTTGACTACCAGTGTAAATAAGAGATTCTAAGCAAGTCAAGATTATAGAACTATTGGATAACTCAACACAAAATAGAAAGTAAAATAGGCAAGTGACTATCAAACACCATCCCTAGATAAGATGAAAATAATTAAGTATGACATTATTATAACTTAGGAGTGAGGGTAATCCACTACAAAGTACTTGAAGGATATAACAATGGATTTAAAAACAAAATCCATGTCCATAAAATTCATAAAAATCAACTAGGAAAAAAATCAAAATGTATGGTTATCCTATAATATCCCAGCCACCTATCCATATCCCATGCACATAAGCATATAATTACAGATTAGCTATTTAAGCCTAGTCTAGGAATGAAAATAATATAGTCACATAATCAAACCATCATATAATGAGATATGAATCAAAAAACATATAACCCAAAACATGTTATACTCAACCAAGACACAATACATTATAATTCAATGAATTACAACCAAAAACATAAATAAACTAGTCAATAAATTCATTATGACTTCAACCATATAATTAATTTTCTAAAAGTAATAAAAAATGATTCTAACAATCATTCATATTTATGAATTGATTTTATGTCAACAATCAATATATGGGATTCATGGTGTCATCATGAGGTCTCACGACCTTATATGATCCCTGAATCTTAAAATTGATGTAAAATGTTTTTACCAAAATAGTAGACCTCCATAAGGGTTATTATTTTATGTCAAACCCTCTATCATAAAATAATGACTCCAACATGGCTTCACCCATATTTTCATGGGTTCAACAATATATAAAACCACAAATAATCAATAAAACCACAACTAATCATATAATCAGATTCATTTCATTTAATAAACATGCATATCTAGCTTGACATAAAATCACAATAAATAATATGGTTCAAAGAACCTAATCATAAATATAAAATTCTTCCTTTTAAAAGGATAACCTAGTTCAAATTCTGATGTCAATACATAATTTGAACCCTTTAGTAATGCAATCAATAAAATAGGGTATGACAACCCACATTGAATATGCACACACTGAATAAAACCAAAAAGGAAACACAACTTGAAAAAATTAAAATAAAAGTTTAGGGTTTAATGAAAATTAAACCCATTCCATTTTAATACCAATATAAATGTGCATAGCCATAATCATACAAAAAACCATGGCATTTATTAAAAGAATAGGGTCAATGACACAAAAAGACATAGTCGAGTTTAAAACATAATGGTAGGTTAAAAATCTCCAAGTTGTAACCTTACACAATATAAATGAAACACATAAAAACCCTTTCAAAAGTGGTAGAGGATGCTTAAGTCAATGATATATACCCAGGTCATAATATAAATTATGATAAATTAAAAACCATATGATAAAATAATCCCTTTTTCTACTTTATAATAAAAAAAGCAAAATTTATTTAACATGTTGGGCATTTGATACCCATCTTGAAGTCTTTTGACTTCTTGATTGCATATGCAACATCCAATTTATTTTATAGTTTTCACTCAAAGATAAATAACTAGAACTATAGTCATAAAATGACTTACCTAGTTTAACGTAGTGGAGAGAAAACCCCAATTATGCAATTAGGGTGTATAACTAGGCCTGAAATAGCCTTCTCATTCCATACAATGATTAGACCATGAAACCAAACCAAAAATGCATAATCCAAAAGATAAATCCCTAAATAAACCCTGTGCATTCTTTTTCCATCATTTTCCATTCTTCTCCCCTATCTGCATCCAATCCACCCAAAATAATGGAATGACTCCTTTCATTATGTCCAACTCACCCATACCCCTAATTAATTCCACATTTAATGTGAGGAGAGATAAAATCACACCAATGCTATCAACTCACTCCCAAGATACCCCCATGCCAAAAACCATAAGTACAATGATCATAAATGACCCATCCACAAAGTCTGAATACCATCCTTAATAACATAATAAATTTAAATGTTTAAGTGTCATATGGTTTGAGTTAATCAAGAAACAAACAAGCACCAAGTGACCAAGGTTATAATACACATGGGGGGTCATGGGGATAGGTCTAGACAAGTCCCTTAAGGTGTCAAAATCCAAGCAAGGGTGAGTGCAAACAAATTTGTGGTGGAGGGGAATCTACAGAGGAGATAGAAGAAATACAAAGCAATGAATTTTAAAACATAACATATGAACTAACTAAAAAAATGATGACATACATCAATCAAATAATAATATGACATGAAAATAAAAGATAAGATGCAAAAAGTCAAGAAGACAAATTATGATAGCGTAAACAAAATGATACATTTTCGAGTGGTAAGATACTAAACAAAAAACACATGAATACTTGTCAGAACCCATTCAACTACTCGAGAACCACTTAGATACCCCAAGTACTAATGCCAACATCTAGTCTAGCTCATATATTAGTGCTTTCAACCACTAAATATACATTAGTAGTACCTAATCGATAATAGATAAATCAATATATAACTTTAATAAAACATTAATTAAAATAAGTTGTCCATATATCATCATGTTTATAAATTAAAACATGATATGTCATCAACTGATAGTCAAAGTATCATTTCATTGACATCCAAAAATATAGTCCAACCACATAAATAAATGCACAAACAACTATACAAGAAATAAAAATAATTCTTAATTAGTCATATGAGAGTATAGAAAATGTGGGATAATGACATCCTCTCATCCTCAAAGAGGAGCCATCCTAGCAACAAGTTAACAACCAAAAATAATGCCACACTGAAAAGTGGTTTCTATACATTTTTCACAAAATTCTTACACATTACAACCATGAATAGATAACTCAAGAATATAAATAACCATACTGATAAAATTTATCATTTATCATGTAAAATAAAAGTCACATCTTCTACATACTGGTGTAGTTTATTATTAAGACAAGGAATAATGTCAGACACTTACCTTCTTTGTATAACATGAAGATTAATAAATCTCACATCATGAGTATTTCAAATCTTTATCTTGTTGAATTTCATATGCTACCTATAGTAGAACCATGCCATTCCTTTTATGCAAGCTAGCAAACCATCCTTTCCCCTTGGATAAGGTGAGCAAAATGAGGTGTTGCATACACTTTTATCTACCATGAAATTTTTGGAAAGCTTATTAGTGAACTATTATTTTTAATGCAGTAAAACTGAACTTTAACCCACCTATACAATTAAGAAATCAATTAATTCTTGCCAAAGTAGGCATTCTAGGCTGCATATGTATCAATATTTAACAAGAAGGAGTTTTTAGTACTCTTCAAACAACAATTCATAGTTGTTAGCTTATTTGAAAGAACATATTCAATAATTTTCATATTAGTTACTCACTCATAAACAAGTTTTGGTATCAAAATGAATTTTAACCAAACCTTCCTATCATTATAAAGAAATATCAACACATAACTACAATTCATAACAATAGTTGGAAAAATTTGTAATCAAATTGATTTTCACAAAATCCTTGGAGTTGGGGGGTTGTCTTTCCACAACATTTTTTTAGTTAAATATAACTATACACATACCTTCATATCATTCTAAAAAATGCTAAATAATACAACATCCATAATGGTACATGGAATCTACACCACCTAAGTATGCTTTGTGAAAAAATTATTTCATTCTTTCTAGAATGAAAATCAACAACATCAACCCAAATGTTATGTTCCACATAATAAATTTTGTCCATGCATACCTTCTTGGTAACATTTATCATAGAATGTCAGTAAGAATATAGATCTATCAATCCATGGTTACTTATATTTCACCATTCATCATTCATGGGTTACTGCAGCATCTCACACCAACCACACTAAACATCAAAGAGGCCATACCAAGAACTCACATGAAACCCAAGGTTTTAAACATATTCTCCATACATCTATGAGCTCACATGATGGTTACAGGGATTACAATCCCACCATCTCACTATACTTACCTCTTGGTAGCATAACAATGTACATAAAAATTAAAAAATAGGTCTGATCAAAAATTAAAATTGCTCTTCCTAAGAATAAAATAAAAAAGAATTCTAACCATGCTTAAATAAAATATAAATATTCATTTTAGAATAATATTAATTTTAGCTATAAACAAACAATTCCTTGCACACAACATAGTTGCACTTACCAATCAACACATGTCTTAAATCAAAACATTCATTTTATAACATTATTTTCAAGTAATTTAATCATTAACTCATTCATAACATGCTTTAATTTACAAGTCAATATGTGCTTATATTTCATCAAGTTCAGTCTCAATCATTTTTTATGAAAGTCCAATTTTTAAGGCCTAATAGTAATTTTACAAGGCCACATAAAAAAATTTCACAAGGTTATTTGTAACACAACATCCAAGAGGTTGTTAAAGGGAAACTCAATCCAATAATTGATAATTATATATGAATATTCCATATCCATCTTGTGGTGTTCATGGTGTAAAACCCAAACGAACCAGGTGGCTACTTCATTCAAAGGGGAGAAGTGGGTTTTCAGTGTATGTGAGACTTCACTCCCTAACCTGTATCTGACCAAATCATCATGGATATAATTTTATCTTCACCCTAAACCTCCTACTTTCATCAAATTTCAATGCTAGAGATATGATGTAGGTTCAAACTAAACAACACTTTCACTATACCTTGATAGATCTTTAGTTAATAGACGCTGATTCCAAAAGGAAAACTACATCACAAGGTGGTTCATGATCACATCACGCCAAGTCATATAAATGTATATAATAATATTGATATTTAATGGGAAATATGGAGGTTGATAAATTAATTACACTCACACAAATAATGAAGTTATAAATTTACATGATTAATATTATGAATAAAAAGGTATAATTTTTACATAACATATAACAATTAACATGTACTAAATGAACATAATACTATGTCACATATGTGGGTCCAAAGTTTTAGTAAATTATGACAAGTTATTTTCACATCACACCTCTTAAACAAAATGGTAGTGAATTACAAGGGTCCATGGTCCTCATCGGTCTACCCGATGTCCAAATGTCATCCAAGATGGAATAAATATCCAACACATAACATCATGCTCAATTTTAGATTTCTCAAGTTTGTAAACACCTTATTTCAAGGAAGGGTGTGTTACATCATACCCCATAAATATATATCCATGAATCTTATAAAGCTACCAAAAAAATTCTCACCTCATGGATTAGATGGTTCACGCTATTCACTAATAATAATAGATTCCCCAAAACATCCCCACTTGCCCAAGCAAGTAAGTCATATTCACCCACTAGGCCCTCCATGATTAACTTACATCTTGAGACCTCCCAAGATAATAATACCTCAATATAATAATATTCCCCCCATGCAAGACATTAATGATCACCAAACATAGTTTCATGATTCAAACAACAAGCTTTATCACTATCCTTCCAATTGACTCATGTCAACAAATCAAAGGTTGAATATAAATGATTTATATAAACAACATAATCTCAGGAAAGGATGGACTTAGACAAAGCTCTAAGTCAATATTACATCATCATCATCATCATCATCATCATCATCATCATCATCATCATCATATAAATTATATTTTTCATAACCATAATATAGCTA
Organism: Torreya grandis; assembly: GCA_037957365.1. NCBI lineage: Eukaryota > Viridiplantae > Streptophyta > Pinopsida > Cupressales > Taxaceae > Torreya > Torreya grandis. The sequence continues at coordinate 1,035,538 of JARHVA010005922.1, forward strand.
CAATCACTAAATACATCCTCATGGATGTAAAAAATATATATCTCGGATCAACAAAACATCGACATGAATTTTGAAACTCATTCCAAAATTGAATAATCACCCCCATGGGTCTAAAATATGACCAAGGGTATAATATCCTCCTTATGAGATTAAAATATCCCATGATAAAATAACATGGAATCAAAATATGTTTATACACAGTCAATATCTTCTAGGATTTTAGAGTGATGAAATCCAAAGCTCCTTCATTTAACTCAAGGGTCAATTTTTCAAAATAAAATAACCTAATTCAGTAGAATTCATGAAATTTTAACACCTTAGTATTATAATGAAAAATACTTAATCACTTCTAGGTTACAATGGTAGTAATTCATTCAACCATAAAAATATTTTTCAACCCAAAACCATGCCTAGACTTAGCTTATAAGTCCATTAATTGGAACAAAATTATGTTCCCAAGCATTAAACATACTACTTAGAAATTCCTCTACTTTGTTCTAACCATTCAATTTTAGCAGCACATTATGTCAAACAAGACTTTACCATTGCTTTCCCCTACTATCAATACACTATAGCTATATAAACTCACAACATATCTATGAGGAGTGCTAGTAAAATGAGAAAAGAAGTTAGGAACATCCCTCTGATGTTCTACCAAACTATAGAGCATCTAAAAATGCCTTACAAGACTATTTATGTTTTAGATCTCTATCATGGTACAAATCAGTCAACCAAAATGATATAACATACTTATACAAAAAAATGATTGCATACACACAATATTTCAACATATAGTTAACAAGGTTTACCATCTTGGTTCCCCAAAACAAAATTTCCTTAGAATAGCCTTGCCCAAATAGGAGTATCTCAAAACTGTGGAGACATTCTTACTCTACTGACAACTATATAATATATAAGAGGCATGCTATTTCCTTAATTACAAAATGGAAGTATTTTTAACAACTAAACTAGATACTCAATTTATTAAACAATAGTTTTATCTATGAGGCTATCAATGGTTATCACCATCATTCATGCTTCATAGTTCCTCAAAGGCTCAATACATTGGAAAGTGTTAGTTTGACTAATTTTCTCAAGTATACTAGTTCTCCATACTTAATATAGCCCTCTAAGTTAGAGTTAAACCCTTGGTCTTCCCAAAGTCATAATGTTCTAAGCATATACTGATGGGATGCCCATACAACCCATCAAAATATGTCAGGCACTATTTTACCTTTATTATAAGAGAGAATATTTTACCACTTATCTCCCATTGACCCATCCATACAAGCCAATGGTCATTAGGTGAGGCATGCCCAAATACAACCAGAATCAAGAAAGGTTATCCCATCCAAGGCCAAGGTAGAGTGCAATAACCATTGGGGTAAATGAGTCTTCCATTAACCCAGTGTCATATAATAATATCAAATCAATTTCACTATCTATCACACCTTGTAGGTTGATATATAAATGTGTACACACATTCATGCATTAACTACATCATCATTATTTACACCCTTGTAGCCCATGTCCATTTGTATAACCCATCTCGGATTGGGTAAATATGTAGAAAACATTTTAAAGATTACTAAATACATTTTCCTATTTCCAAACATCCTTGAAATGGGTTTCAAATTTATTACAACCTTAAAGAGGACTTATTCTTGGTATTTAGGCTACCAACCCTTAGAATTTATCAAAATGAGCACCATCCGATCTGACCTTATCCTTGATTTTAAAATCACTAGGTAACCAATTGAGGCATATTACCATTATAAAACTCACTTGGAGTATTAAATGGTAGTAACCCAATACCAAGAAAAACTTAATTCATTTATAAAATGAATTAACATTTATAGTAACTTCCAAGGAGTGATAGAAAACAAACATTTTTTTCAACAATACTTGAAGTACAAGCTCTAATACTAGATGAAACACCCCCTAAATTTTTTTAGGGATTACCAACATATTCAATTTAGGATAGCGTGCCAAACCTAACACCTCACTTATTGAAGCAAGTAATATTCATTCAATATACTCACGTATGCACAACCAGAACCAAAGGGCATGATCTGAGATAAATAGCTAATGGTAATTACTCACAAAGGATGCTATCAAGAAGTAGGTTACCTAAAGGGTGGTTTATGGGTTTCAGAGCATATCAATGTATGAATACCTAGATAGGTATCGATAATGATATGTGACACTCATTCTTCCATATAGGACCATTTATAGGTATTTAGGCCTTAATAACTATATCACTCTCCTTAGTGGGTTCGGTTCCACTCGAGGAAGGTTAAATGAATAGTTTGAAATTAATTGGAAGGGATAACTTATACACCCTAAGTTATCATTTAGTTATAATAGTTGAAATGAAATGAAAATAATATATAATATGATAAACATGTATGATATCAGAAATGCTAATCATACATAAAAAACAACAATTAATTGAACTCATGTAGATTATGTTAAATTCACATGAGAATACAATATATTTATCACTCCTTAAAAGAAATTACCAACATGAAGCATAATAAAATCCAAGGTAGCATAGGCCATTATTTGAGTCTTACTAGCCAAGGTTTTCAACCTCCTCAAGGATTAGGGTCACTACACCATAGCCAACATATTGATTTAAGTTCACAAGTTTTCAAATTAATGATCATGAATGACACTATCTGAATAAGTGGACAATGATACAATTGTGATCAACTTCATTATTTATCAGATAAGATATAACGACAACTCGTAATTGAATCTATGCAAATGATATTTTATTGTCTATTAGATAATGCATTTGTGATCAATAAGAGGATGAATTAATGTAAACAAAAAACATATTACAACTAGGTATATACATTCCTTAACATTGGTTATTCAATAAACCATCATATTTAAAGTAAAGGAAACTTATATAGCCTATGCAAATTCCAATCTTAATTATTTCCCAGCCATGTATTTACTTAGTAAACTATCAACCATGATAACTAGTTGGTTCTTTAACCTTTCCTTCAACAAGAATTTTCATTAAAGGAATAATTCAATCTTCATGCAACACTTTCCAAGGATTAATTAAACATGGTTGTATACTATGTTTTCCAACATAACAAAGATATAATATGCATATGCATAATAATAGTTTCCAATGTGAACCAATATAGAAGGTATATAATCATCAACAACTTCCATAAGAATTAAATGTATATACGATTCTTATAATAAATAAGTGTCATGCTCAAATGAGAATTTCTATCAAAGTGTGAAATGAGTGGAACCTAAATAAAAAAATTCATTTAATAAACTCCTATATAATAATGTTTGAACATGTCATGACATAACAACATATGTTCAATTCTCACCAACAAGAAAGAAGACAAAAAACATACTCAGATCATATGAATGAAGTTCAACTCATGTATATATTTAACCATCATTCATTTATATAAGCATCAAGCATGAAAGAATACATCACTTAGCAAATTCTATGTCACATTAAAAGTGATTTCAAGATAATTTTCCTCATCGACAAGTTTACAATTCATTCTTAAATTTAAATCCAACTTATTCATATATTAGGGAGCCCTTAGTATAGAAACCAACATAGAATTTTATTAATTTCAATAATATAACTAAAACTGAAACATAAGATAAGAAATCAACAACAATTACATTAATGAGAAATGAATGTGCATACCTTTATACATGTTGGTTAAATATTTTGTTGATCAGCGTACTGATAAAAAAAATAGGTCTGATCAACCAAAGTAGGAAGATTGGTCATCCAAATGTGTAGGTTTACCACATCAAAAGGAGACTATCTCTCCTCTCATCAAGGGGAGGTTCCATATATATATATATATATATATATATATATATATAAAGAAAATAATACTCAAGGGTAGGACAAACCATCCATATCTCTTTTTTTAGAGATGATGTGTGTGGATCAAAGGAAAAACTCAAAGGAAATGATAGAAAGCACTCCTCTTCTTTTAGAAGTACTATTCAGTAAGCCACAAGAATACTCCTGGTAGTAAAAGCAAAATGTAACCAAGGACGTAGTAACCAACAAATTGAGATGTAGCACAAAGTCTCCATCTGAATTGCCCAAGAGTGAGATACGAAGGACAATGAGGGCACAAAGTCATCCCAAGGTCCTTTACACAAAATGAAAAGAAAACACACTGAAAGGCAATTATGGGGGCACAAAGTCTCTCCACAGTTGACTTCAGGACACCTTCTTAACTACTTTCACTAATTCTGCTTGTTGAATTAAAGGAACAGAAAATATATTAAGGAAAAAGACATAAGAACAGTTTCCCCAACAACAAAGATATCACAACATAATAACTGAAAATTCACTTGCTTTCTTATTCCAATAACAAAATATGATCAATAGTCTAAGCTCAAAGTCTTAGTAATGCCTTTCAATTTGGGCAGAGTTTCATTTTTGATTGTCAGAGAGAGATCTATTTACAATAAAAGAGAGTCCCTTATATAGCCTCTTCAGGAAGGACTCAAGAACAGTAACACATCAACTTTCATTGAAATTTGTTAAGAAGATAGGTTAGAATTTAGGGGCATCTACCCATTTTCTTTTCTCAATGTAGAGAAATAAGTCACGCTATTGAAAATTTGCATCTTTCAATGTCCACCTGGCGATCTGATCCTTCTTCATCCTTCCTCCTTTTTTGGTTAATTAAATCAGGTCCTGTATTCACTTTGATGTTTTGTTCCTTAGTCACTTCCTACTGGTTTTGGCCTTAAAGCCTTTGAATGCATTAGGGTCCATAGATTTAAACTTACAAGGATCAACAGCTATTTCATTGTTGTAACTTTGATGTTTGTGGGCATGTCACTTTCCTCGATAATTCCTTTAGTTTTGTCATTTGAGCTTTCTCGGAGGGGACCTACCTTTTGAACCTTAAGAAATGATCTGCTTTGGATCGAGAAGAGCCCCTTGCAAGGGTATCTTCCCTTCAGGCGGTCTTCAGATGGCTCTCGGGCTTCTTTTGGCAGGTCGCTAAGTTCTTTGGCTCTTCTTTAAGGCTTTTCAAAATTAACAGCTATTTTTTGAACCTTGAATTTGATGTCTTCGGGCACATCACCCCTTTTTCAACAGCTAGTTCCCTATTCTTGAATTTGATGTCTTCAAGCACATCACCCCTTGGTCCTTCTTCAGTTTTCCTATCTTGCATCCTCTCGAAGGGAAGGTGACCCTTCAGCTTTGGGGAAGTTTCCTTTAAGTTGGTAGTCGAGAGTCCCCTGCAAGGGCACTCACCCTTCGAGGTCCTTCAACGGCCTTTTCTTTGGAGTCTCTCATGGACATTACCACAGACTTTTCCTTGGGCTTTCTCTGTGGGAATTTTCCCTGGGCTTTTTCTGAGGGCATTTTCCCACAGACAAAAAGTCTGCAAATTTTTTTTGATTGCTTTATCTTTTGAAATTCCTTTGGGCTTTCCACCCATAGCTTCTTTATCGAATTCCTTCAGACTTTTTGTCTGAAGGAATTCCTTCAGACAAAAGTCTGAAAGAATTATACCTTAGTCTTTTTTGACTGCCTTAAACAAAAATTTGAAAGAATTTACCTTTGTGACTTCCTTGAAAATGACCCTTCTGAAGGGTGCTTTTGTCGACCAAGTGTCCTTTAACTTAGCACTTGTCTTTCGGGAGACTCTTTTGAACTTTTGCTTTGAACTGCTCCTTTGAACCAACCTGATGAACCAAGATTTGAACCAAGTCGTGAACCAATTTGATGAACCAAGATTTGAACTAAGCATTGAACTAAGCTTATGGTTCAAGCCAATGAACCAATTGATGAACCGACTGAATGAACCGAAGCATTGAACCAACCATTGAACCAAGCTTTGGTTCAATGGTTCAATGGTTCATTCCTTTTCATTTGGCTAAGTCCTTTTGATCCTCATTGAACCAAACGTGTTGAACCTATTGAACCTTGAACCCATTGAACCTTTGAACCAAAGTGGTTTAATGGTTCAATGGTTCAAGCCTCAAAAACTTGTTGAACCTTGATTGAACTTGCTTATAGAAAAATTTTGAACACAATTGTAGAAGTCTTTAAACTTGGAAGTGGTTGAACTCTTACTGCTGATGCTGAACCAAGGCACTGAACCAATCCCAAAAATGGCTAAGTGTTGGAAACTGATTCTTTTGATTGAACCCACCTATAGAAGCCTTTGAACTTGTAGAAATGAACCTGCTTGCAGAGTCTGTAGAAACCAAGTCCATAGTTTTCTTTAACCTTGAAAGAGTCTGTAGATTTCTCTTGTGAAGCCTATTGAACTTGGTCGGTAGAGTCTGTAGATTTCCTTTTCCTATAGAGTCTGTAGATTTCTCTTCCTCCAGAGTCCATAGATTTAAGCCTGTAGAGTCTATAGATTCAAGCCTGTAGAGTCTGTAGATTTTTGAGAAGCTTGAAAAATGAGAAATTTGAATGCCCAGGACAAATTTCAAAAAGGGAAGAGACAATTTTGGTCTAAAGGACCAAAATAGTTCAAATGTTGTCCCAAAAATGAGTGATATTTTTGGGGGACAACAGCTGGCCCCAGTTGGGGAACTTCTATCAATTGTAAAAAAAAATTGAAGAGAGTAGAATCTAGAATTTCTAGTGCCTTGAAGTATGCCATTGGGCTATGGAGTCATGCTACCCAAAAATGGAAGGCTCCAAAAATGAAAACAAATAAAATAAAATAGAATTAAAAACTATACAAATATACATATATACAGATGCAATGCTCTGATACTTCAAGAGTTGAAGTGTTTCAGATGCTGCCCATTGTGAGGCAGAGAAAAGAGTGTGCCATCTTGATATTTTAGTAGAAAGCTATTTTCACCAATGTGTTGATGAGTTATAAATGGGCCTCTCCAAAGGGAGTCAAACTTTCCATGCATCCCTTTTGGTTCTCTCCTTTTGTCCCACACCAGGTCTTGATCCCCAATCTGGAAATCATTATTTTTGGCCTTCTGGTCAAAGAGTTTCTTTACCAGAATTTGATGAGCAACAATTCGGTCCACCACCATGGTTCTCTGTTCATCCAACTCAGTCAAGCACATGATTCTCTTATCAAGAGAGCTTTCATATGTCTGATCTTCAATTGCCTTTGCCAATTTCAAGGCTGACGATTCTAAGGTGATTCGTATCTCAGCATTGATACCATAAAGAAGTTGAAAAGGAGACATACCAATTACCCTCTTTGGTGTGATCCTGTTTGCCTATAGGGCATCAACCAATGCTTTGTGCCATGTCCTTTGATTGTCATGTACTAGATTATTGATGATAGTTACCAGGTTTTTATTGCTAGATTCAGCTTGTCCATTCCTTTGTGGAAAATAATTAGAAGAGTGAGAGAGTATGATTCCATAATGGAAACTAAATTGTGTAATCTCCTGGGAGGTGAAACAAGCTGCATTGTTAATAAATTTTTTGGTTAGAACTCCAAACTTGGAAATGATATTCTTTTTGAGGAAATTGCATACAACTTCTGAAGTAGCATGCTTAGTTGGGATTGATTCTACCCACTTGGTAAAATAGTCAATTGCTGTAATGACATAATCATGTCCAACACTTAAAGATGGGTTTATAGTTCTAATAAAATCAATCCCCCATTGCTGGAAAGGTTCCTCTATGATCACTGGCTTGAGAGGCAGGGCAACTAACTTGGGTCTTCCAACAAATTGTTGGCAGAGTTCACATCTTCTCGCCCACTTATATGCATCTTGGAAAAGAGTTGGCCAGTAATACCTGGCTCACAAAATCTTGTGAGTAGTCACAGAAGCAAAAAAATTTCCTCCATAGGCTAGATTGTGGAAAGATTTCAAAAATTGGCTTTGTTGCTCTTTGTCTACACAATGAAGGAATACGCCATCTATGCTTCTCTTGTACAAGCCATTATCCCAAAGGACAAAATTGGCAAATTTCAACTTAATAGTCCTCCTTTCTTTATAAGACAAATGAGCAGGGCATTCACCATAAGTAAAGAAATGAGCAATACCTGAATACCACTCATTGGTAGTGGAGATAAAAAGGACTGTATCTTCCACTTCAACTTCTTTATGTTGTGTATCTTCTGGCTTATTGTCAGCAATTAATTAGCATATGCCTTTTCCCCTGACCAGCTTTGTTGGCTTGATGTCTAGATCAAATTCTTGGATCTTTGCAATCCAATTGCCTTTTTTTGTGCCAAACTCCTACTGAGTTAATATGGACTTGACTGTGGTGTCAGGAACTAAGGCAGTAGTATGTGAATTCAAAATATAGAAGTGAAAATGTTTGATTGCTTTCACCAACGCATAAACATGCTTCTCTACATTTGAATACTTCATCTCATGGGTTTTGAGAGGGCAACTCATGAAAGAAATAAGAGATTCCATACCTTCCTTATCTTGTTGAACAAGAATTACTAAAAGCGTGTGTTCAGAAGCATAGCTGTATATGATGAAATCTTTGTTGTAATCTAGACAAACCAAGGTAGGAGCATGGGCAATGGCAGTCTTGATATTTTGAAATGCTGACTTGCCTTCTTTAGTCCAGTTGAAGGTGGTCTTCCCTTTCATCATGTTCACAATATGTCTAGTCTTCTTAGCAAATTTGGGGATGAACCTCTGTAAGAAATTCACCTTTTCAAAGAAAGAATGAATAATATTTTTGCTTGTAGGCAAATTAAGCTCTTGAATAGACTTGAATCTGTCTGAGTCAATCTTTATTCCTTCTTTGGAAATAATGTGTCTAAGGAGTTTCCCCTCTATTACTCTAAAAATAGACTTCTTAGGATTCAAGGAAATACCATTCTGGTGGCAACACTCCAGCATTTGTTGTAAGTGGTGTACATGATCAGATCGATGCTTTGAAAAGATAGTCAAGTCATCAAGGTATATCACTATGAATTTACCTATCTCATCCTTGAAAACCAAGACCATTACTCTTTGAAAGGTAGCACCAGAATTTATCAAGCCAAAAGGCATTCTTCTATATGCAAATGTACCCTAAGGTGTGGTGAATGTAGTCTTGTGTTGGTCTGCTTCACTAAATTCAACTTGATTATGTCCTGAGAAGCCATCCAGCATTGATAACATCTCTGAACTTGTCACAGTTTGAAGTACTTAATCCATAATTGGCAAAGGGTAATTATCTTTTAGAGATGACTGATTCAGATTCCTGAAATCTACACAAATGTGAATTTTGCCATTCTTCTTCCTTATAGGCACTATGTTTGCAATCCATGTGGAATGATCGATTGGGAAGATGATTCTAGCATTTAACATTTTTTGTATCTCAGATAGAATAGTACCTAATATTTTTGGATTGTACTATCTAAATTTTTGCCTATAGGGCATTGAATTAGCCTTGAGAGGAATGTCATGGTAGATTTTATCAGGTCTGAGAGAGTTCAGGTCTTCATAAGAATATGCTAAGACATCCATGTATTGATGGAGTAAAGTGGTGAACTTGAATCTTTCTTTAGGGGTGCAACACTTACCAATGTTAACCATCTTGGGATTTTATTTAGTAGTCAAATTTACTTGATCGAATCCCTGAGAGAAACTTGAATTTGTTTGCTATTGTTTGATGAATCTATCATGCTTGTCAAATAGCTTCTCAAGAGAAACCAGGCCTTTGGGAATTTTATTTCCTTTCATTTTGTAAGAATTCTTCATTTATATCTGAACTAGATTCAGAGGTTGATTCATACTTCTGAGGTTCATTGCCTTCAAAACGTAGTTGTTCAAAATTGTCTTTTCATTCTAAGAAGGCAATGATTTGATGATCATCATTGAATACTTACCAATGATCAACATTGTCAGGAACACTTGGTTTGTAGACTAGCTCAATAGTATACCTATCTTCTTTGAAATCTGAGTGAGGAACTAAAAGAGTTCCTGAAACAAAAAGTGCATCAGCTCTATCATTAGATTCCTTGGGTATGGCAGAAATGTTGAAAGCATCAAAGCTTTCAATTTGGTCCCAAACCAGGTTGCGGTAGTGGCATAATCTTTCATTCTTGGTTTGGTATAAGTTCTTCACTTGACAAACCACTAATTCAGCATCCCCTTTGGCATGAAAAAACTTGATGCCTTTGTCTTAAGTAGCCTTCATTCTAAGCAACATAGATTCATATTCAGCTATATTATTAGTGTTGCTAAATTGTAATTTGTAAGATGTAGGAAACATATCTCCTTAAGGAGATATCAACACAATCCCAGCTCCTAAACTGGTAGAGGAATAACTACCATCAAATTCTAGAGTCCATACCTCATCAGATACTAATTTTTCTTTAGACTTTCCTTCATTAGGGAGGGAGGGTCCTTCTTCATCTGTATTGCAACCTACTAGTTCTTTTGCTATTCTAGTTGAACTGATTTCTGGGTTGACACTTTCAAGAATTTTATTAGATGCTTCATGCACTTCATCTTTAGATAGAAAGTAGTTACCCATACCTATGGATTCAAAAAGAATTTGGGCTTTAAGGGCTAATGTTTGGGTGACCACATATTTTGCCTCCTTTTCAGGGAGAAACCTCTTTATTATGCCTTAGACATGGATCCTTGCCTTAGACAAGTCCATGCTTAGTTCTCCTCCCACGTCCTTGAAAAAAATTCATCCTGTTGGGGATCAACCAACAATAAATTACACTTGTGAAAGCAATAAATGTGGAAATAAATCAGATTGACAAGTAATTAGAATGAGATAATAGCAAGAACAAGAGATACAAGAAACCACCCTAAAAACTTGTATTAACAAACTCTTTACACAAGGAATACAAGTGAAGAAAACTTCTTTCTTCCACACCTCTCCTAGATGCATAGATCTCTCAATAGATCTCTATTCCTCAAGAGCTCTCTCTCTCAAGAACAATCAACTCCAACAAGCCTGGATTGATTCAATTCTATACTGTTCTTCACATACAATGAATTACCACAATAATTCACAATAACTACTACATAATAAGCTAGGAAGATCTAATTCTACATATAGAATTAGGAAACTTGAGCATGCACTTCCAACAAACAGTTAAGCCACTTGAACAAGGGCTCTAAAAATAGTATTGCCAATAATAGAGACGCGAGCTTGAGACTAAAACTCAAACTCATCATGCAAACACTCGCTTCTGTCCATAGAAATAGCTCTTTGGACACACAAGTAACTGACGTCGGTTCCTACTGCTTGTCTATGACCGCCGTCGGCTGATCCTCTGCCGACGTCGGCGTCGCTGCAACTGCTCCTGACCGACGTTGGTCTCTCCTGACTGATGCCGGTGTCTATGTAGACCCAAACCTGATAATGTATGCTCCTTGGTGAAGCTTTTAGCTCCACACCCTAACAATCTCCCACTTGGAGATAAACAGCTGCACCAGTACCTATACAGCAACATCTTCTAGCTCTTCCATCTTCAACTCAATCATGAAGACCAACAGAAGTTGAATGAAGATTCAACTTCTCCTTTATAACCGGCTTGGTTAACATATCAGCAGGATTCCTATCTATATGGATCTTCTCCAGCTTCAACTCACCATCTTCCAATACTTGTCGTATGAAGTGATACCTTAGCTGTATGTGCTTTGTTCTTGAATGAAAGGTTGAATTCTTAGCCAAATGGATTGCACTCTGACTGTCACTATACAATCTGCAACTCTCATGCTCCCTACCAAGCTCATCCATGAACCGTGTCATCCATATCATCTCTTTGCTAGCTTCTGTGGCTGCAATATACTCTGCTTCTGTAGTTGACAAGGCAACAACCTTCTGCAACTTAGATATCCAGCTAATCGCCGTTCCACCTACAGTGAAAACATAACCTGTAGTGCTTCTCCTGCCATCCAAATCACCTGCCATATCTGAATCTACATAGCCATGTAGAGAAGTATCTAAACCTCCATAGCACAAGTGCTTACTGCTAGTTCCTCTCAGATATCTAAGGATCCACTGAACTGCTTTCCAATGTTCCTTACCCGGATTGGCCATATACTTACTTACCACTCCCACTGCTTGGGCAATATCCGGTCTAGTACACACCATTGCATACATCAAACTCCCTACTACGGAAGAATATGGAACCTTACTCATGTAATCTACCTCATCATATGAATTAGGACATTGTTCTTTACTCAACTTAAAATGTCCAGCCAAAGGTGTGCTTACCGGTTTAGCATCCTGCATATTGAACCGTTTCAACACCTTGTCCACATAATCTTCTTGAGACAATATCAACCTGTGATTTTTCATGTCTCTCTTAATGCTCATGCTAAAGATTTTCTTTGCTGCTCCCAAATCCTTCATAGCAAATGTTTGAGCTAATTTAACCTTAAGCTCAGAGATATCCTGCATGTGAGATCCTGCAACCAGCATATCATCTACATACAACAATAGAATAGTATATCTACCATTATCAAATCTCTTGAAATACACGCAATGGTCAGATTGACACCTACTATAGCCATGCTCAGTCATAAACCTGTCAAATTTTAAGTACCATTGCCTATGAGCTTGCTTGAGGCCATACAAGCTTTTCTTCAATCTGCACACAAAATTCTCCTTACCCTTGACCTCAAATCCTTCTGGCTGTTCCATATAGATTTCCTCATCCAAATCTCCATGAAGAAATGCTATCTTAACATCTAGCTGCTCAAGATGCAAATCCTCAAAAGCAACCAAAGACAATACAACCCTTATAGAAGTCATCTTAACAACAGAGAAAAAAATCTCACCAAAGTCAATACCTGGCTTTTGTGCAAATCCTTTCACTACCAATCTAGCCTTATATCTCATCTGTCCATTCTCACCTTCTTTCAACCTGTAAGTCCATCTATTCTTGAGTGTTCTCTTACCTGCTGGCAATTCAACCAAATCCCATGTTTGGTTCTCTTAAGGACTCCAACTCCTCAACCATGCCATGCTCCCACTGACTCTTGGACTCCACCTGTATTACTTCTTCAAAACTCTCTAGTTCTCCACTATCAGTTAGCAATAGATAAAATAAAGAAGGAGAATATCTAATTGGAGGCTTACTCACCCTTTTTGACCTCCTAATGGTGTCTGAGACTCGTCCACAACACGCTGTCCACCCAAATTCTCTGACAGTGATCGACCTCGGTCACCTCCAGACCTATTACAGGCCGACGTCGGTTCTTCTTGACCGACCTCGGTGCCTGTCCTGCCGACGTCAGTCTCTATACGGCCGACGCCGATTTCTATACGGTCGACGCCGGTTCCTAACCTGCCGACGTTGGTCTCTATGTTTTCCTGCAAGTGATTATTTCTTTTTCCTGTGAGCTCATATTAGAATTTCACCTCGTCCAATTCACCATTGCTCTGCTCAAAATGATTTAGCTTCCTTAGCTGATCACAATACATCACTCTTTCATTGAAAACAACATCACAGCTCCTGATTACCTTGTTAGTTTCTAGATTCCACAATCTGTAACCAAAATCATCTGAGCCATAGCCAATAAACATGCACCTCATAGACTTAGCATCAAGCTTCTTTCTATTTTCCTTATCTATGTGCACAAAGGCTTCACAACCAAAAACTTTGAGATATGAGAGATCAACCTTTTTACCTATCCATGCCTCTTCTGGAATACCACCATCCAGAGCTGTAGAGGGTCCTCTATTAATTAGGTACACTGCAGTGTCAACATCTTGTGCCCAAAATTGTAAGGGCAAGCCAGCATGCAATCTCATACATCTTGCATGCTCCATTATTGCCCTGTTCACCTTTCAGCAATTCCATTCTGATGAGGTGTCCTTAGAACCGTCCTTTGCCTGTAGATTCCATGCATATAACAATAATCTCTGAACTTATGACTGTAGAACTCACCCCCATTGTCAGATCTCAGGCACTTTAATCTTTTACCTGTTTCATTCTCAACTATAGCTTTCTAAATCTTAAAAGTCTCAAATACATCAGATTTTCTCCTAATACAATAGATCCATACCTTCCTTGTAGCATCATCTATGAAAGATACATAGTACTGTGATCCTCCAATGGAAGCAACCTGAGCCGGTCCCCACACGTCTGTGTGAACAAGATGCAACTTATGCCTCTTCTTAGTAGACCTAGTTTTGAGAAAACTAACCCTTTTCTGTTTTCCAAATACACAGTGCTCACAAAACTCTAGATCTATGCCTTTTAAATCTGAAAGCATACCTTTGGACTTAAGAATTGACATCCCCTTCTCACTCATGTGGCCAAGCCTTGAGTGCCACAATTTAGCATCCACATCTGAAGTAGATAATACAGAAGGAGATTTGTTAGTAACACAATTACACAAATAGAGAGTACCTTCTCTCTTACCTCTGGCCATAACAAGTGCACCCTTGGTCACCTTCCAAGATTCTGCTGTGAGAGTTACTGTACAACCCTCATCCCCTAACTTTCCTGTAGAAATCAAATTTCTCTTCAAGCTAGGAACATGCATCACATCTCTCAACACCCATGTGTTGCTATTCTGCATCTTCAGCTGCACTTTACCTTTGCCAATTATTTTACAGGGCTCATCATCCCCTAGATACACTATTCCAAAATCTCCATGGATATAGTCACTAAAATATTCCCTGTTAGGGGTAGCATGAAAAGATGCACCAGAATCTAATACCCAAGATTCTATATTATTATGCAGAGAGAAAATTAAAGCATCTTGTGCAATACCTGCAACCTTGGCTTCTTCCTTTCCTTCGTGTTGATTGTCCTCTTTAGGCTTTGACCAACAATCTCTGCTTATGTGCCCCATCTTTCCACAATTCCAGTATTGTGGCCTTCTACCATTTCTGGATTTAGATCTGCCTTTCCCCTTAGATTTGGATCTTGATCTGCCTTTCTTGCTCTTTTCTTTCTGCCTTCCCCTGCTCTCAAAACTTAAAGCGTTCCCAGATGCCTCTTCTGTGCTTTTCCTGCGTATTTCCTCATTCAAGATAACACTAACAACATCCTCTACTTTCAAAATATTTGATGCAGATGCAGTATTACTTACTGCCATTACTAAGCCATGCCAGCTTTCAGGCAAAGAACATAATATTAAAAGAGCTTTTATTTCATCATCAAACACTATATTCACTGAATTTAATTGATTCACAATTCCATTGAAATCATTCAGATGAGTAGAAATAGATCTACCTTCATTCATATGCAAACTAAATAACTGCTTCATAAGATATACCTTATTAGAAGCTGAGGGTTTTTCATACAAATTTGCTAACGTAGTCATCAACTCTATCGTAGACTTTGCCTGTGATAAATTGGATATCACAGTGGATGCTAGACTCAGTCTTATAGACCCCAGAGCCTTTCTATCAAGAACTTCCCATTCTTCATCCTCCATGTCTTTGGGCTTCTTTGCAACCCCACTTAATGGTAAGTAGAGATCTTTCTGATATAGATAATCCTCTATCTGCATTCTCCAATGTTGGTAATTTTTGCCATTGAATTTTTCCATCCTCAGTTTACTTTCATCTGCCATTGCTTCTCCCACTCAAACAAAAATCCCTGTAGAAACCCCTGTGAGAACCTATAATCAATACACACTACACAGATCTGAACCACCTGTTAGTGAACCTGAGCTTTGATACCAATTGTTGGATATCAAGCTCTAACCCTGCAACCTAAGCTCTGATACCACTTGTTGGGGATCAACCAACAATAGATTACACTTGTGAAAGCAATAAACGCAGAAATAAATTAGATTGACAAGTAATTAGAATGAGATAATAGCAAGAACAAGAGATACAAGAAACCACCCTAAAAACTTGTATTAACAAACTCTTTACACAAGGAATACAATTGAAGAAAACTTCTTTCTTCCACACCTCTCCTAGATGCATAGATCTCTCAATAGATCTCTATTCCTCAAGAGCTCTCTCTCTCAAGAACAATCAACTCCAACAAGCCTAGATTGATTCAATTCTGTACTGTTCTTCACATATAATGAATTACCACAATAATTCATAATAACTACTACATAATAAGCTAGGAAGATCTAATTCTACATATAGAATTAGGAAACTTGAGCATGCACTTCCAACAAACAGTTAAGCCACTTGAACAAGGGCTCTAAAAATAGTATTGCCAATAATAGAGACGTGAGCTTGAGACTACAACTCAAACTCATCATGCAAACACTCACTTCTATCCACAGAAATAGCTCTCTGGACACACAGGTAACCGACGTCAGTTCCTGCTGCTTGTCTGTGACCACCGTCGGCTGATCCTCTACCGACGTCGGCGTCACTGCAACTGCTCCTGACCGACGTCGGTCGCTCCTGACCGATGTCAGTGTCTGTGTAGACCCGAACCTGATAATGTATGCTCCTTGGTGAAGCTTTTAGCTCCACACCCTAACACATCCAAAAAAAATGCCATAGGATGCTAGGACGTCAGCCACCAAGACAGTCATCTTGATTCTCTTGTCTGGAAAGGCTGCAAATGCAAATTGGGCATCTTTGATTTGCCCCAACAATGGTACTTGCTTGTTCTTCATGGAGAAACATCTCCCAAATGTCTTGATTAGTGTGAGATCCAGAGACTCAGCTACTTTAGCAGGTATGACATTGTCAGATTCGCCTGAGTCTATAATACAATTACTAAGCTTGTGACCATTTATTAACAGGAAAACATAGAAAGGTTCTATTTTTCTAGGAGTAGCTGGAGGAGTAATGACAAGATTATTCAGAATGGGCATGTTCTTTGGTGAATCAAGAGTTATCTTTTTAGCTTTTTGTCTTGTAGGGATGGTTTGGTTCTTGACACATTGGATCAACTTATCTAATTGATCAGGATTGGACTGCAAATATTCAAATTTAGACATTTGTATTTTTATCTTTTTGACATGATCGATTATGTCAAATGGCTAAATTGAGCCAGGTATAGAGGAAGGTATTTCAACCTTTTGAGTTTTAGGAGGGATGGGAGGAGGGTTGGTTTGTGAAATGGGAGTAGAAGGTGAAGGT
>JARHVA010005923.1:0-20000 GCA_037957365.1 Torreya grandis
AATTTGATAAGGGCATATAATAAGTATGGAAATTAATAAATATATCATGATAATTATATTTTCTATTTATCTATCTAACTCTAATGTGTTCTAGAAGTGGAAATCAAGAATAAGTAAGCATGTGGTTCATTGTGTTTAAAAACTGATATATTGTTTGTGTTGAGTTAGTTCTACAAGATTGAGTCGATATCACATGTTGATAATTAATTTATGGTTATAACTGATCTATGAAAAATTAAGCCACAAAAAATGTATCTTCACTTATGAAAAAAAATTATTGCTTTGCGTTTGCAATATGAAAACTTGATGGTGCATGAAGATCCATAAATCAACCTCCTTTTCCTTGAAACCCTAGATATGATTATGAGGGATATAAACTTGCAAAAAATAGGGAATTTTAATTCATTGAACTAAATGAAATAAAACCCATATGATGATTGGTCATTACCTACATATCTAATACTATAAGAGTTAAATTAAGACACATAGTTCTCCCACCTTGTGTCATTATGTAATTGTTATACTTTTCTATGTCTATGTAGCTAATGATTAGATTTTTTTACCTGATAATGCTTTATTTGACATGGGGTTTTAGTGATTCATATGTAGATTATGATTGATACTAGTGATATTTATTAAAATTTATAAAAATAGGTTCAATTTCTTACTATGGAATAGTGTATAGATGTACAACGGATAAGTGCCATATCACATTTAGAATAATACCCTTGATTTATTTATATATTGAATATTTTTAATAATTCCTCACACCATTAACACTCTAGGATTATGGGCTGACCATAATGATGAGTTTGATTTTAGAAAATAGGCATTTCTAGGATTGAGATGGTTTTTACTAGTACATGTTGTTATCAACTGATGATAATGACTACAACCCATTGAAATTTATTTGTGTATAGGTGGACTACTTCAAGATTTTGGAGATGTCATGAAAAATATTTAATAGGCTATAAATATACAATGATGTGTCTATAGGTGTATAATAGTAGAAGGAAATGGTTGACTCATAAGATAACATACCAATGTGAGAGGATGTTAATTTGGGACCTTGTTCAAGGGTGTTCAAGTTATGCATGGTAAATGTATGTCAAACTTATAATTTTCAAGTACTGTAAACAAGATAATAGTATTTCTATTTTTTAGGAGTTATAGGTTTTTGAAAATTTATTTTTTATGAACCTTTCATCCTCTCAAAGTTAGTGAGACATGAAAAGATATTGACACATGAAATCACATACACACTAATTGAATGCATTTTAGTTTAGAAATTGGCATTTATATAATATTTATAAATATAAATCTAGTTAGTTTAAATTTATTATCCCCAATTTATGACCTAATAACACCATTTATCATTTAATTATGATCAAATGTGATTATTTGAGCAATTTTATCTGAATTAATCCCTAATTGAATGCATATATGTAAAGGTTAATATTTGGTAAATTGGTCATATTTGAGTACTACTTATTCTTTTTCAATGATTAAATATTCATATTTATGAAAATATGAGTAAATCATACCCCAATTAGGTGAATTAAGATAAAATAATGTATAGTGGTGAAAATCATGCACATTTGGACACCATTAATTATTATTTGGTGATCACATGTCATTATTTTAGTTAATTTATAAAAATAATTCTATGATTATGTATGATCAATTCAATATAGGTATAATTAGGAAAATTGAAATATATATTTATCACTATTTATCATTAATTCATCATTGAATATCATTATTCATCACTATTATGGAAAATTGAGTCCTAAATAACATGATTTGGTTATAATTAGGTTCACGATGCTTGATTAGAAAAATTGTGTCCCTAATTTAACTAATTGAGTAAGTAGGTTAATCAGGGAATAAATTGAGAAAATTTGATCCCTAAATCACATTATATGGCATGAATTAGGGTTGTGTGGAATTATTTCCCAAAATTTAGTACTTCATTGAAATAAATGAGTAATTGATCCAATTAGGAAATCAATTTTGGAAAAAGGAGGCCCATGTCATATTATATGGTAATATTTTTTCTCAAAATGAGTGTTGGTAATAGTTATGTTCCATGGGATTGATTAGCTAAAACTTTATCAATCAATTAAATAATTGATTAGATCATTTAATAAATAATCTAATTGGGTAAAATTAATCCCCAAATCCCAATATGTGGTCATAATTAAGCTCATTAATTCTTTTTCCAAAATTACATCTACCATTGAACCAAATGAGTAATTAGTTCAACTAGGGAGATAATTAGGATAATGAGGGCCACAAATTACATTACCCAGTCAAAATAATGTTGATGGGGGTGAAATCACCCCATATTATATCCCTCATAGAACCAAATGACTTATTATTTCAAATAGGGACTCAAATGGGGAAAGTGGAACTCCTAACCAGATTATCTAATTGCATGTTAAGGTTCACATGGATCGATTTACAAACATTAGACCCCTCATTGAATCAAATGAGAAATTAGTTTATTTAGGAAATAAACTATATTATATTGAGCCCCAAATTATAAAATGAGATCATATTTTACCCTAATTTAGATTAATAAGTCAGATTAATCTAAATAAGACAGAACTTTGAAATGTGTTTATAATATTAAGGCATATAATTTGAGTATACATATTAATGTAAAATAGCTAATATTGATTCTTTTGATTTAATTAATGACTTTTAAAAAATAAATAAATTATAAATGAGTGTAATAAATCTAACTTTTGTTTTGGATTTTTGAAATTGACTATGTCCTAAAACTAAAAATTTAGGATAAGCAAAATTGTGGTTTATTTAGTTATGAAACTAATCCACTATCTATGTTGGGTTAGTTTTATAGGTTTATGTGATATTAACATGTTAGTTAGTACTAAACTACCCTGAAGTAGGTCATAGTGACTATTTAATCACCAAGTATTGTCTTTGCTTTCTCTATGTTTTTAATCCCAAACCCTAGTCACCCCCATATAATGGTTAATCTTTTCCTACGTTTTTATTAATCCAATGAAGGAAGTCAAAATATGTGTACTTCTCCTACCTAGTGGTTATATGTTTGTATCTAACGATTGTGTTGAATACTTGAAAATTCATTTCTTAGATTAGTTTTGGTATGCTTAATATGTGGATTATAACCACTAGTAATGTAAAGTTTTAAATTGGGAATAATATGGAATATTTTCTGACATAATTGCCCAATAATTGATCTCTATTAGACAAAACACAAAAAGAATTTATTTCAATGATAAGCATGCTTATATTTAGAACTATGCAAGATGAAATTAAATGATTTACCTAATTATATTGATTATAATAGATTTAGAAAAGGTACATATATAGGTGGAAGATATACATGATCCAACATCCTCATGCATGTGGAATTATCTTCTAAATGACCATGTAACACCTAAGCAAGATAAATAACATGTGTATGTAAAAACAATTAAATGGAATAAAAACATACACTAACACCCCCTTAAGCATAATTTAGGTGGGTAGAATAATTGGAAACCCATAGGAAACACCCCCCTTGAAAAATAAATAAAAGAGGAAGAAAGGGATTAAAATCACCATTAGAAGCTAAATCTACTTGTCTCCACCTTGTATCCTCAAAAGGAATTTTCTAGAGTAATTATGGATAAAAAAAGATGCAATGAAGAGTGGATCATCCTATAATAGTGAATGTGTCTAGCAAGTGCCTGATGGATGTCCAACCAAGCTATGGTTTCTATATAAAGAATTTTAATTCTCATTAATAGTAGACAAGCCAAATGATCCATGAAATGATGGTGCATCAAAAGTAGTGGTGAAGAAAGAATGTGGAATGCCCTATAACTATGTACTAGACTACTTAATATTTGATGAGTACTAGATCAATGTACCTACTACCTAAAATGTTTTAAGTAGATTAGAATTGGGTGGATCAAGAAATAAATTTTGAATATCTAGAGTGTGATAGTGAGATGGCAGAGGTGTGTCCCCATAACTATTGTAATCAGCTAATCTATAAGAGAAATTATCATCATCAAAGATGTGCCAAAGCTCAAAAATGTCATTAAGTTTAGGTGAGTCTCATGAATAATAGTCTAAAGGAGAGTCAGGAAAAAAGTGTTTGAAGGCATATGATCAAGTCTGATGATCAACTATTTCCATTAAAAACTTTATTATCACTATGCAACTCTTTGACACACACTAAATCTAGAGTGAATTCAACTCACATGCATAGACCAAGGTGAGTAATCTAATAAACTGATATGAGATTAGTTGAGAGTTAGGGAATAAATATAACATTATTGAATGTTCTATCACTCACTTTAGTAGAACATATCTCAAAAACCTATGTAAAAGTCTCATCACCCAATTAAATAGTGGACCTGTCACATGGTTATAAGGATGTGAAAACTACCTATGAAGAAGCCATATGATGTGATACACCAGAGTCAACAACCAATGTAGGAGTCTAAAATAAAAATAAAACTAGGGACCTACCTTTTAATTTCTCCTTACCATATCCCTTTCCCTTTTCTTTACCATTACCATTTTCCTTAAAGTATTCTAAGATTGATGAACTTAGTTTGATAAATGTAGGAACACCTATATTTTTATTAACAAGAACGATAGTTAGGTGGTCAATTTTATTTTTCAAAAATTTTACTTCATTATGATTTACTTAGCAATACCCACGTTTGATCCTCTCTTTATTAGTCTTAACACTAGAAGAGGATGTCTCATTGGTTGATTTAGTGGTGGGAAGATTTTGATGCTTTTCCTCTTGTTCATTTTCAATCTATTTCTTCTACTTGTTATTTCAATCCTTTGGTTTCCCATTTCCAAAAAATAGATCATGTGGTTTTAATGACTTTAATTGACCCATCTGTATTAACTTATCTTGCTCCCAAGTCAAGTCAATAACAAAATAATCTAGAGAGGGTATTTTCCATGTGGCTCCAACAAAAAAATTTGTAGCATGAAAATCAAAGACAATAGGACAATTTAATCATATTTATTATCTATTCCATATTATTTTAACTATAATATAAAAACTTCAACTTAGTGAGGATAGATTTCAGGGTCTCAAAATATCTAGGAGTTAAGATTATAAGTTCATTATCTATTTCATGACCTCTCATCACATCTATCTTCATAAAGAGATTTTCTAGTGTGGTCCATACTTCATTAGGATGTTTTTAGATTCATCATTAAAGAGAACATTATGAGACATAGAAAGACACAATAATCCAAAGCCTTCATCACAACTATTAAACCATTTAATATTTTTTAAATCACTATTTGGTTTGATCTCAGTACCCATAGTTATGTGATGTAAACCCTTGATCCTTAGAATGAATTACATTTTATATTTCTATTCATAATAGGTAAAAGGAACGAGAGGAGCTATAAAATTATAATTAATACTAAAAATAAAGTTTGTTATATAAATGAAAAGAAGGCATGAATAGAATGAAAAGAGACATGTAACACCACCCCTAAAATTCATTATGATTACCCCTAAATTTTGGCACTTTATAATCATAGTGTGATTACAAAGTAAATAGATCCAATGGAATGAACACAAAAAAAGATCACTTTAAAAAAAAATGACACTCCAATCTAATTGCTTATTAAAGTTAATATGATTTCTATTTTTTGACATGAATAGCCTATTCTAAATTAATATTTCACTAAGAAATTTAAATGATATTTTTTACTAAAAAATAATATTCGTGAAAAAAATAGGGATGGGAAGATGTGAACAAGATTTGTCTTACTTCTTGAATAACCCATGTGCCATGAGATAGATCTAAGTAAATCCATAGCATAAAATCCCTAGTGAAAGGATGATGAAGGAAAAATTTAAATGGTGATGGGTGTAGAGTAGAGGGGATTTTCTTAGTAGTGACTAGACTATGAAATATATAAGATGTACCCTAATTTGGATGATGCTATTGAGTTAGGTTGAAACACTAGCATTAAAGGTGATTCAAACCAAACATAATCCCAAATCAAAAAAATGCAATAGAAATACTTGTATTTGACTAACAATGTAGACCTCTCCTCTTTTATGGCTCATCTAATGTGCCTTATGGCTCTAAACATCCCTGCCTATGTGTGGAATTTATAAAAATCTACTAAAAGGTATCATAATCTGCTATTTGAATCTTTTTCTTATCGACATTAATATATGTATTAGCATTTTTTTGAGTAATAATCATCTGATGCTTACATATAGATGATAATTGATATTATCTGACAACAATATATTTTGATCCCATAACAATATGTTTTGATGTTATTCTATAGCAACATACTTTGATCCTACAACAACATATTTTGATGTTATCTTATAGCAACATACTTTGTTCCTGAAACAACATATTTTGATGTTATCCTGCATCAACATACTTTAATCTTACATAAACATACATTGATTTTGCATATAAATGATGTCGTCAATATAGTCTTATATTATGATGATTACTAAGTTTAGATTTACATGAGCTAGGCTGGCGGTGGATTTTAATAGTAGAGGTAATAATGGTAGAGGCAGTGAGCAGCTAGGTAATGCTAGCACTAAATAAGAAATATAATGGTAATGAGCCATCTAGTCCTTGAGCAGTTGCAACATGCCTAATGTTTCTCTTTTGTCTTATTTTATTTATTTAATCTTGATTGGTATTTCAACTTTTTATTTTCTTTGACTATTGTTATGTCTGCATCTAGTTTTTATTTTTATTTTTATTGGTGTTTTTCATGTGTTGGCTTAATGATGTGCTATTTTTTTCTCAGCCATCAATTTATTTATTTTAGCTACTAAGGGGCTCAATACTTTAATATCATTTTGATCCTATTAACTCATAGCTCACCATGTATCATATTATCATTAAAATTGTTTAATCAAAGTATTTTGTCTTGGTTTTATTACCAAGAGGCCGAAAAGGTTAATTCCATGCATTATAATAGATTCAGACTCCATAATGGATTCAATTTAAAAACTCTATGGTTAAGAAGTAACCCATGCTTAAATAAATTTTGGTTAGGCCATGATGGCCATAAAGGGGGTTGTGGAATTTAGTCAGGATTTATAGTTAAAGTGAAAAAAAATAATAATAAAATAAAGTATATCTATTTTTGAATAAATAGATAAAGGAAAGAAAAAAAAAAA
Organism: Torreya grandis; assembly: GCA_037957365.1. Classification (NCBI taxonomy): domain Eukaryota; kingdom Viridiplantae; phylum Streptophyta; class Pinopsida; order Cupressales; family Taxaceae; genus Torreya; species Torreya grandis. The sequence goes on from JARHVA010005923.1 coordinate 7,187, forward strand.
GTTAAATGCTTAGGAAAAATTATTTCCATAGGGGTTGACTCTTCCCCCCTCCCAAAAGAAAAATAAAAAAAGAAAAGAGGTAATCAATTGTTTTATTGGGAGAAATTCTTTTTGATGTGTTGGCTTATGGGGAAAAATCCTAGAGGGAAATGGTGGTTTTAAATTCATCCAAGCAAGATTTAAAGGCTTGGATAAATTTGTGCCTAAATAGAGAAAAAGGAAAGAGGGCAAGTTGTGGAAAAAAGGATGAAGTTGGGCAATAGTTATTTTGTGGAGGGTAACCAAGGAAAATATAAATTTCTTATTTTTAGGGTAGATTTGTGCCAAGTAAGTGATGCTCTTTTTTTTTCTTGCTAGAGTTTGTCTTCCATGGCTGTGCAGAGTTATATTTGTTTTTTTTATTGGTTTATTTATTTTATAAAATGCTTACTAGTTCAAGAAGACGTCATGAAACTTCCCCATGAACTTGTAAGTCTCTTTAACTAGTTAAAATGGTACAAAATTATTATTTTTGGATTAAAATCAATTTAATGTTGGAGTTTCATACCTAGTTATGGGTTAAAAATTTTACCTAGTAAATAGGGTTTAAAAATTATATTTATTACTCACAAGCTTTGGTGGATAAGGTATTAAAATCCTAGTTGCTCATTTTATTCACAACTAGAAGTGTTGCCTTAAAAAATGGGTGCTAGGTATTTTCTTTATTGTGTTATAATAATTTAATGGCCTCGTGGGTGTTTATTTTCTGCTATATTTATTTTATAGCTAATTTGTTTTTATTATTTCTATTTTTATTTGACCCTACTAGTCTTTATAGTAGTTTGCAAAAATATGACATGATAGTCAAGTAGTATGTTCTTTTTTATTTTGACTTATTTTGCCTAGATTTTTGTGTATTTTGAAATACTAGTGTAAATACAGTGCTGCCTTTATTTTATCTATTGCATTTCTTCTTGCTTGGGTTAAAATATGTTTGAGCCCATTAATTTTCTCTTGAAAATAAGTACAGATCTAGGTTTTCTATTTTATGATTGGATACTTGATAGATTTGACAAGCCCATTTTTTTTGTAAGAGCAACTATTGGAGTTTTGATGTAGTGTTGTTGGCTTTGTTGGTACATAATGATGAGGTTATTATGTTTTATGATGTTTTATAATGGCTAAAAAAATTGTTCAATGATGGCCAAAAAAATATATCTTGCTCACACCATCACTCAAATCTTGAATACCTAACTCCACCACCCAGTTGATGGTTGGGGTGGTGAGGGCCACCAATTGTGGGTCTCAAAGTATAGGTCAGAGTAGTGTGTGGATTATTAGGTGGTTGCTCTTGCATTATGAAGTTACATGATGTGTTTATCACTTGTCTTACTCAGTTTTAATGATTAAATGTTTTTCTATAGCATGTTTAAAATTACTCTTCCTATGTATTATTGTTGGAGCAACTTCTTACAATGTAAAAGAGTATGTTGTAATTATTTGTATAAACTCAAATTTGATGTAAGTATTTCTCATAACTCATAGAGTTTTATCAAAAACATTTTTTAGATTTTATTCTCCTTTGTTTAATATTCAAAACTCATATCTGAAGTATTTTTTTTATTGAGTATTAAGAAAGACAATCAAGTTTTAAAATAACTATATTTTGTTAGTTAAAAGAGAAATATCCTACAACAATTATCTTCTTTTCCTATAGCATGATATTGGGAGTTATTATTTTTAATTGTTAATCCTATAATATCCACTTGGAATGAAAATTGTTATTAAATCATATTCTAGATTTTGTCTAGCGTCAAGTGTAAAGATTAAATATGGTGCAATGATCCTTAAAATTATGAGATCTTGGTATAAAGATCCATATAGGATAGTACCATTGCATATATTTTATATGTATGAATTTTAATGAGTAAGGATATCCTTTGAATCATATATCTTCTTATAGATTGATGTAAGCATGTTTTGTCTTGGTTGTTCTAACTATGGTTAGGACCTTAATTTGTTAGTTCAATGATTATTTTACATTATGAGTCTTGGATTTTAAATTCAATATTGCACGTTCTAACTTCTTGAATATTACAATAGTGTATGAAGAAAATTAAAAAAACCTTTATTATTATTATCTTCACCTTTAATAGTGTTCACATGGTTTAATAATTGATACATAATGATTTTTCTAATTATCTTGAATGAGACAAAAATTGTTGTATTGAAATCTATAACTTGATTTATGTAGGTGTGGGTCTCTTACATAGGGTAAGAACATCTAGATGATCCTATTGGGATGATGTCTTATCATATTCATTTCATAGCTTATAATTATAGATTTCATGACTATACACCTTAAACTGCATGCATTTATTAGAACAATAACCTTCTTCATAGAATCCTCTAGGGGTAATCACCTTAATTAAGGGAATTATACATGTGTAACTCTACTTATGGGTTGTGTGCACATTATAAAAATCCCAACTTTTCATACTGAACTATATTCATAACTTTACTTGTACTTTAAATGAAGAGGCACTCAATTTTTTTGGGGTCATTTCACTTGGTATTAAAGGTTGTGCTTGAACTAGCAAATCTATTACAACTTTTGAAAACTTGAAATAATTTATGATTCTTGAAATGATATGTCTAAAATCTATTATATGACTTACCAAGATAATGGTTATGACCAAATCTGGTGGTAATCTAGGTATTGATTTGCAAAATGAAGGTAGGCTAGTCCTAAGAGGTATAGGTAAAGGCAAAGGTAGAGGCTATGAAGCCCAAAATTAGAATCAAAATAGAGACCAACCTCTTATAAATAATGTTGAAAATCTCCAAGAGGCACCAAATATGAATGTAATTAGTAAAAACCCCTCTAATAAACATGCAAAAGTATTAAATGGGATTTTAACAATGCATAATTCCATAATTCCATTCAAGGTAAGATAAATAATCAAGAACTCAGGATGAGAAATATTGAGGGTAATCCTCTTGAAGAACATCCCCATATTAAAATAGAACTTGTTGAGGAGCAAGCACTCTAAGAAGTACCATTGCGAGTTGTATACCCTATCATAAAGAAAATAAAGAATATTCCACCATCTATATTTAGAAGTGAGGAATATGGAGATGAGGTTGATGCATGGCTTGTAAAGCTACAAAAATATTTTAATTTACATAAAATATCTTTAAATGTGACAACCAGAGTGGTAGTTTATCAGTTGAATGGGTCTATTACCCTATGGTGGAGCCACCTGTATGATTTAGAAGGATACCAACCTATGACCCTTACCTGGTCTACTTTTAAAAACTAGTTTTAGAAGAGATATTTAAATGAAAATTATAAAGAGCAAAAAATAATAGATTTTTAGATACTAAAATAGGAAAATATCACTATTTCAAAATATGAAAACAAGTTCTTTAACCTATTACATCATGTTAAGTACATGTATGATGAAGAGACAAAAGTGATAGAATTTAAATTAGAGTTGTGATAAGTATTGATGCATGACATAAATATGACAAATCTTAAGATGTTAGCAGCTACTATAGGATTTACCCATAGGGTAGAAGAAAAAGAAAATTATCATTAGAAAGAGAGACACATATTTAAGTTGAATAGATAGCAAACTAAAAGCAAAAACCTATCTCTTGCACCTAAAAACTTTAAAAGATGTGATCATAACCGTAAGTTCTGAGGGAATGACAAAAGTTATAACTAGTTTTAAGGGTATAATAAAGGTTTTAAACCTATATAAACTATAAAATCAAGGTCTTTCAAGAAGGAACAAGAACAAAATAGCCAATGTGGGCCAACCACAGGGGATAATACTATTCTTGTAACCCCATAGAGAAAAATAATGTGTTGGAAGTGTGGTGATAATCACTACTATAAGGACTATCCAAAACTAAAATTTAGACAACCAACTAAATATCAAGTGGATACAGTAGTGGAAAATCATAAGGCTAATTTCTGAGCTACCCCTATTGAAATAAGAGGTATTTTATCTAGATACCCTATGAATATTTTAATTGATTCTAGTAAAACACATTTCTTTATGTCACCTAATGTAGTAAATTACTATAGGCAAAAACCTATTCATTTTAAGAGAAGGTTGGAAAGTTGAGTTTGGTACCGGTAAAAGGGTGCTTATCCAAGAGTGTTTATAGTAAACTAAACTTGATATTAGTGTTTTTATAACCAAAATGAACCTATTTTTGGCCCCTTTAGGGTCTTATGATGTGATATTAGGCATGGATTGGTTGTAGAAACACTATGTATCCTTTGATTGTTCTGTAAAAAGAATACAATGCATTGATGAGCATGAGAAACTCATGGAAATTCAAGGCCTATAAGGGTCTAAGCCACAAAAGTTACTTTTAGCCTTGTAATTGAAGAGCACTGTAAAAAAAGGCTACAATATTTATACACTCTAATTGCAGAAAATAACCCCTAAAAAAGAGAAAATTTGCCAAGAATTTCTTATTATAAGAGAATTTATCAATGTTTTCCTAAAAATTTTCATAGCTTACCCCCTAAACATGAGTTTGAATTCTCCATTAACCTTATTCTAGAGGCTACCACTACATCAAAATCTACTTATATGATGAATGTGGTAGATTTAAAAGAATTAAAGGTCCAATTACAAGAACTTTTGGATAATGAAGTATCAAACCTAGTGTGTCACCTTTGGGTGCACAAGTAATCTTCGTAAGAAAAAAAGATGGTGCCTTAAGCTTGTGCATTGATTATCAAATGGTTAATTAGGTAATGATAAAAAATTAGTATCCATTGCCCCAGATTAATGATTTATTCAATCAAATGAAAGGTGTAGTAGTATTTTCAAAAATTGATCTAAAATATGACTATCATCAACTAAGAATCAAAGAAGACATTCACAAAATCTTCTTCCAAACTAGATATGGTCATTATGAGTTTAATATTTTACCTTTTGTTCTAATAAACATACTAGTTACATTCATGAATCTAATGAACAATATGTTCAGGGATCTCTAGGATAAGTTTGTTCTAATATTCCTTGATGACATTATATCTATTCTAAGAATTTAAATGAACATGATCAACACTTAAGGTTGGTTATACAAAGGCTAAAAAAACACAAAATATATGGAAAGTGATCAAAATATGATTTCTATGAATCTAAAATTTATTATTTAGGGCATGTAATCTCTAAGGAAGGCACTGCAATAGACCCAACCAAAATTCAATCTATTCAAGAGTGGCCTGATCCTTCCAATGTGTATGAAGTGCAAAGTTTTATGGGCTTGTAAGGTAATATCAATGATTTTTTAAAAAATTATCTATCATAGCCAACCCCATTACATACCTAAAATGAAAAGGTAATAAATTTGTGTGGACATCTCCATGTGAAGAAGCCTTTAATAAGCTTAAAAATTGTTGACTATAACACCTATTTTGATCATACCTGACCCTAATATAAAATTTGAGGTGTAGGTTGATGCCTCTAAATAAAATTTTAGTGGCATATATGACCCAAAATGGGAAGGTAGTAGCCTATGAGTCACACAAGTTGAAGGAAGCTGAAAATAACTACATGACTTAAAACTTGTTTCCATAGTACACGTACTTAAACAATGGAAACATTTTTTGCCAGGCAAACCTTTTAAGGTGAAATAATATCATCATAATTTAGAACATTTATTTTCAAAAGATGATTTAAATTCCTACCAGTGTAAGTGGCTGAAATTTATTAGCATTTTTGACATGGACATATCAAAGATGAAAGGCAAGGAAAATAGAGTTGTTGATGCACTTAATAGGCATGTCTACCTTGATACCCTATTAGTATTACAAGGAAATGTTTAAAATAATATATTAAAACAACAATAAGAGGATGAATATTGTCTTAAATTAAATAATTGGATTTTAATCCTATAGTAAAAGCATTTATTGATTTTTCTATTGAATCATATGGACTTATAAGGCATAAAGGTATAATTTTTATATCTAAAACAAGTAATTTATGTAATGTTGTGCTAAATGAGGTATCTAAAACATCCCATTTTTTCCATCTTGGTGTCATGAAGATGACACATGAGCTAAAGATGCACTATTTTTGGCCTAGGTTAAGGCTAGATGTTTCCAATTTTATGTCAAAATCCTTAGAGTGCCAGTGTGTGAAGGTTGAACACTACCACCTAAGAGTTTTGTTTTACCCACATATTATACCTAAAGATAAATGGGTAGTAGTGTCATTGAATTTTATTGTAGGGCTGCCTAAATCCTATAATAGGCATGATACCAATTTAATGGTGACTGATAAAGCAACCAAAGTCTATTATTTCATAGCAAGCAACTTAAGAGATGATGCTTTTATATTTGGAGAGTGGTTAATCAAAGAGGTGGTACAAATTCATGGTGTACTAAAAGTAATTATTTTAGATAGAGATAAATTATTCACTTCAAAGTTTTGAGAACCTTAACTACAACTTTGGTACCTGACTAAATTTTAGCTCATCATATCATCCCAAAATAGATGGTCAAACTGAGCAATTGAATCAAGTAGTTGAGAACATACTATGTATGTATGTTATGGACCAGTAGTCCAAGTGGGAAGAATACATCTACTTGGTTGAGTTTTCCTACAAAAAATCATGCCATTCAGTTTTGAAAATGGCTCATTTTGAAGTCATATATGGATATAAATGTCAAACACCACTTGGTTGGGATGGTTTGGATAATAGGGTTATTTTTGGGTCTAAAATTCTAAAATAATATGATAAACAAATGGCTATAATACACTAAAATTTGAAATTTGATTTTGACTGACAAAAGAGATATGTAGATCAAAAGAGAACACCATGTGAGTTTGTTATTCATGACAAGGTATTTATATGAGTAATATTGTAAAAAAAATTGATTAAGTTTGAGAAAACCTCCAAGTTACCTCCTTGTTTTATTGTACCATTTGACATTACAGATAAGATTAACCATGTTTCCTACCAATTGGCTTTACCACCTTCTCCAGCCAGAATCCATGATGTATTTCACATTACATTACTAAAAAAATATGTACTTGATATGTCTTGTGTTGGATAGAAAAAATCTACAAGTTATATAAGAGGAAAAGATGCAGTTGGATCTAGTGAAATTTTTGGGTCATCACAAAATTAAACTAAGGAATAGATAAATTTAACAAATCCTAGTATAATGGGATCTATTAAGTGAAATAAATACTACATGGGAAGATATGCAACTATTCAGTCAACAGTATCCATGGCTGTTTTGATTTATCATTGAGATGACTCCTTATTAAGGGGAAGAATTTGTCCCAATATTCTATTTGACTCTTTTTTTATACACATTATTAGATGTATTATCATATTTTTGATTAATAATCATCTAATGCTTACATATAGATGCTGATTGATGTTATCCTATAACAACATATTTTGATCCTATAGCAACACATTTTAATGTTATCCTGTAGCAACATATTTTAATGTTATCTTGTAGCAACATACTTTGATCCTACAACAACATATTTTGATGTTATCTTCTAGAAACATAATTTGATCCTATATCAGCATATTTTTATGTTATCTTACAACAACATACTTTAATTCTATAGAAACATACTTTAATCTTGCATATTAATGATGCCATCAATATAGACTTATATTGTGATGATTATTCAGTTTAGATTTACATGTATACATATTTTTCATGTAGAGAAGATACTGTTGATGCCATGTTTTGTTATTTATATGGATCACAAGTACATGAGCTAGGCTAGTGATGGATTTTTCAAGTTGGGGTAATAATGATAGTGAGCAACTAGGTAACACTAACACTAAAAAAGAAATAAAATGGTAATGAGTCATCTAGTCCCTGAGCAGTTGTAACATGCCTAATGTTTCTCTTTTATCTTGTTTTATTTATTTAATCTTGATTGGTATTTCATCTTTTTATTTCACTTGACTATTGTTATGTCTGCATCTAATTTTTATTTTCTTTGATTGGTGTCTTTCATGTGTTGGCTTAATGATGTGCTATTTTTTTTTATCAGCCATCAATTTCTTTATTTTGGTCACTAAGGGGCTCAATAATTCAATATCATTTTAGACCTATTAGTTCATTTCTCACCATGGATCATATTGTGATTAAAATTGTTTAATCAAAGTCTTTTGTCTTGGTTTTATTACCAAGAGGCCTCAAGCAAGTTAATTCCATGCATTATAATAGATTGAGACTCCATAATGGTCTCAGTTTAATAACTCCATAGGAAGAAGTAACCCATGCTTAAATAAATTTTGGTTAAGCCATGATGTCCATAAAGAGGGTTGTGAAATTTGGCAAGTTTTATAATTAAAGTGAAAATAAAATAAAGTATATATATTTTTGAATAAATAGATAAAGGAAAGCAAAAAAGTTAAAGTTAAATGAATAGGACAAATTATGGCCATAAGGTTGACTCTTCCCCCCCCAAAAAAAAAATAAATAAAAAATAAATAAAGAAAATAGCTAATTAATTTTTTTCTTAGGAGAAATGTTTTTTTCCTACATTGGCTTATGGGGAAAACCCTTAGAGGGAAATGACAACGATGGAGAGTAATGGTGGCTTAAAATTCATCCAAGCAGGTTTTAATGGCTTGGAGAAATTTTTGCCTGGATAGAGAAAAAGGAAAGAGGGCAAGCCATGGAAAAAAAAAGGATGGATCTGGGTAAGAGTTGTTTTGTGAAGGGTTACCAAGGAAAATTTTAGTTTCTTCTTCTTAGGGTAGTTTTGTACCAAGTGATATATATTTTTTAATTTCTTGCAAGAGTTTGTCTTCCATGGCTATACAAGGTTGGATTTGTTCTTTGAACTAGTTTATTTATTTTATAAAATGCTTAGTGGTTTAAAAGGAAGTCATGAGACTTCCCCATAAACCTGTAAGTCTCCCCAACTAGTTAAAATGGTACAAAACTAATTTGTTTTGAATTAAAATCAATTTAATGTTAGGGTTTGACACCCAGTTATGGGTTAAAAATATTACCTAGTATACAGGGTTTAAAAATTAGATTTATTACTAAAATACCTTGGTGGATAATGTGTTAAAACCCTAGCTGCTCATTTTATTCACTAATGGAAGTCTTGCCTTAAAAAATATGTGCTAGGTGTTTTCTTTATTGTGTTATAATCATTTAATGGCCTCATGGGTGTTTATTCTCTACTATATTTATTTTATAGATGATGGGTTTTTATTATTTCTATTTTTATTTGACAATACTAGTCTTTATATTAGTCTATATAAATATGGCATGATAGTCAAGCAGTATATTTTTTATTTTGGCTTATGTTTTCTAGATTTTGATGTATTTTGAAATACTAGTGTAAAGGCATTGCTTCCATTATTTTATGTGTTACATTTTTTCTTTCTTGGGTTAAAATATGTTTAAGTCCATTACTTTTATCTTTAAAAAATATACAGATCCAGGTTTTCTATTTTATGATTGGGTGCTTGATATATTTGACAAGCCCATTTTTTTGTAAGAGCAACTTGTGGAATTTTGTTGTATGTTGTTGGCTATATTGGTATATAATGTTGAGGTTATTATGTTTGATGATGTTATGTAATGGCTACAATAAAATTATTAATTATGGAAAAAAAAAAATCTTACTCACACCTTCACCCAAAACTTAAATGCCAAACTCCACCACCTAGCTGATGGTTAGGGTGGTGAGGGCTACCGATTGGAGGGCTCATAGTATGGGTTAGGGTGGTGTGTGGATTATTAGGTGGCTGATCTTTTATTATGGAGCTACATGATGTGTTTGACATTTTTATTACTCAATTTTAGTGATTAAATGCTTTTTTGTAGCATGTTTAAAATTACTCTTCCTGTGTATTATTGTTGGAACAACTTCTTGGAATGTAAAAGAGTATGTTATATTTTTTTTGTATAAAACCAAATTTGATGTAATTTCTATTCATAACTCATATAATTTTATTAAAAACATTTTTTGACTTTTATTTTCCATTGTTTAACCTTCAAAACACATATCTGAAGTATTTTTTATTGAGTATTAAGAAAGAAAATTGAGTTTTAATATAACCATATTTTGTTAGTTAGAAAATAAATATCCTAAAATAATTATCTACTATTATTGCATCATGATCTTGGGAGTTATTATTTTTAATTGTTAATCTTATAACATCCAATTAGAATTAAATCATATTCTAGCTTGTGTCTAGCATTAAGTGTAAATATTAAATATGGTGCAATGATCCTTAAAATTTTGAGATCTTGGTATAAAGATTTGTATAGGATAGTACCATTGCATATATCTTATATGTATGAAATTTAATGAGCAAGAATTTTTTTGGAATCATATATCTTCTTATAGGTTGATGTAATCATGCTTTGTCTTGGTTGTTCTAAATATGGTTACGACCTAAATTAGTTGGTGCAATGATTCTTTTGTATTATGAGTCTTGGATTTTAAATACAATATTACATGTTATGATTTCTTGAATATTGGAATAGTGTATGAAGAAAATTAGAAAACCTTTATTATCATTATCTTCACCTTTAATAGTGTTCACACGGTTTAATGACTGATATGTAATGCTTTTTCTAATTATCCTGAAAGAGGCAAGAATTATTGTACCAAAATCTATAACCTAATTTATGTAGGTGTGAGTCTCTTACTTAGGGTAAGAAAATATAGATGGTCCTATTGGGATGATGTCTTCTCCTATTCATTTCATGACTTATAGTTATGGATTTCATGCCTATACACCTTAAACTACATGTATTTATTAGAGCAATATCTTCCTCATAGAATTGTCTAGGGGTAATCACCTTAATAAAGGGAATTATACATGTGTAACTCTAGTTATGGGTTATGGGTGCATTATAAAAATCTCAATTGTACATAGTGACCTATATTCACAACTCCCCTTGTATTCTAAAGGAAGAGACACTCAAAATTTATTTGGGGGTCATTTCAAAAAGCTTAAATGAGCAATACAAAACCATGCAAATAGTTCTATATTTTAAATAGGTTAATAAAAATAACAAATAAAAATAATAAGGATAATGAGATAATAATACTATAGATGAACACATAGATCTATAAATTTATTTCTTCTCAATAATTTATATTATAATACGAAGCAAAAGTCAACATTATCTTCAATAGATAAAATGGTGTTCATCGCCATAACCTCAATGCTCTAATACCATGACAAAATTTATCAAATGTTAATATCTATTAGATTGAACACAAAATAATTGTTTTACAATGATAATCCTATTGGAATTGAAAAATATGAAAGAAGAAATGAAATAATTACTTTGATTAAATTGATTACAGTAATTTTAGGAAAGGTACATATATAGGTGGAAGATAGGCATGACCCAACATCCTCATGAATGTGTGATTATCTTCCCCAGTGACTTACTAACACCTAAGTAAGATAAATAACATGTTAAAATAAAATCATTAAATGGATTTAAAATATACACTAATATTTTATCAATGTGCATTAGTATATACATGTATATTAGGTAAGTGGAAAGTTTATTTTGAATGAGACCATGACTTGTTTATATATGGATCTGATTGAATAATTTATCATGATAAAAACACATTAGACTAATTGAACTACCTAAGGATATGTTTTGTTTTTATAAATTAGTCATTTCCAATAGTGGGTTGATATCGACTAGTTTAGACTAGCATCAACTGGTGATACTAACTACATTTGGTAAAAATTGACTTATGTAAATACAAATTGAACTAAGAGTCCATATATGTACATAAAGGATATTTATTAGGTTTTAAAAATATAGTGAGGTTAATTCAGGTATGTAAAAATATAATTGATTAGTTAACTCAATAATATAACATGTCACTGCGAGAGAATGGAAAGTTTTTAACTTGACTTAGTGCTCAATCCATCTATTGTAAATGTGTGTCAAGCTTGTCATTATCAAGTACCAAGAACCATATTTTAGTATCTAAAAATTCCTCCCTTCTATTCAAGTAATTATTTTTTTGGAGTAAAAAGATAAAATTTACATGAGTGTGCATAATACAATTTGTCTTAGATATGAAGCTCTAATTACGCAGGTCACTCAATATAAAAACTTAATCTAATGTGTATTCAATGTCCATAGATTGACTATTTTACATTTGAAATTGAAAATTTAAAATAAAAAGGGTTATATTACACTTGTGCATTAGTGAAGCCCATGTTTCCTTTATAACTTGTTGGTGATGATGCTTTCTTTATGAGGCATTAAAGAATACATGTACTTTCTTAGTGAAGCACATGACGAGCTAAGGTGATTACCCTAAATGTGTGTAATTATGTGGGATCCTAGTATGGGAATATTTGTTTCCTAGACCTAATTAATGTGGGGAAAAGTAAAAAATTTACTAACCCAAAAATTATGTAGGTAAATTAGGGAAACGTCATGCTAATTTCACTCAAATAAAAATCTATGCATGTAAATGAGAGAACCATCATGTTATGTTGCCTCAAATAAATTGAATCAACCACTATAAATATATTATACATTCGATTTTAATATTTATCTGAACTTAGATCAAGTTTGGTCCATGTAAAAAAAATGCATGACCAAAATAGAATGGACAATGTCCATTCCCCCGAGATGACCTTATATATGATAAGCATGATGTGAAATGAAAATCATTTTCTATTCAGCTATAAACTATGTGGTTGTGTATGGGAATGAACCATTGTCATGACTCAAAAATATAAAATGTATATATATGTGCATAAAAATGTTCATTCTCCTTGAATCAGTGCCAAATTTTATAAAATGTTG